>CAOLHI010002349.1:0-267290 GCA_948474755.1 Ctenosaura bakeri
TGCTTACAGCAGAGCCATTGAAATCTACAGAGCTTAAGCTAGTTGTGACTCGTGAGTTCTATTCATTTCAGTGGCTCTGCTCTAAATAGGATTGAAATTGGATTTAGTTGTCTGCTTTGCAGTAAAATCATAGACTATTAGAGTTGGAAAGGATCACAAGGGCCATCTATTCCAGCCCCCTGCCTTGCAGGAAAGTAATTACATTGGCTGGAATGAAACATTAGCTAAGGGGACTTCTGCTCTCTCTTTGCAATTTTATCCTCATTTTTGCAGCCTTTTCCCCTAATATCTGTGGGAGGTCCCCCAACACTCTGGAACAGATTTTGAGTAAGCACTGGAAGCTACAGAGGGAGATGAGGAGGGAATTTGTCCCCTCACTGTTAAATGGGAGGGAGAGTTTACTTGTAAACAGTCTGCCTTTTGCCAAGCAGTGAAACAGTTTTGGCCTTTGGAAGATCTGAACAGGGGAAAAATATCCCTTCAGCATTGCAGCTTTTATTTGAGATATTTTGATTAATAAGTGCTCTTTGTCTAGAATCATTTAATCCAAATTTCCATCAACATGGCACTGAGGAAACAAGAACTCTAACTCAGTCATGGAAATTTTCGCTGTTCTGATTTTATTATATATGTTTGTTAACTCCATCTTGACCTCATTATGAATCCACATGGTGCTTACTGCTAACAAGCTGGTTTTATTCTGTCACTGAAGACAATTATGATGCAAAGATAATTGGGGTTGGAGCAAACAAAAGAAGGAAGAGAAGACCCTGCTTAGATCTTTTCAGGAGCTTTTTGAAAAATCCATAATGAGGAAATGACAGATGCCTCTATACAGAGGATCATAGTACTCTCTTACGAAATATGAACTCCCTACAGCTTTGTCTCAGGGAAGATTCCCAGAACAACACAGGATTAAATGCCACAGAACATGAGAGAGACACTATTGTGATATAAAGCAGCAGGTGACTGAGGTAATTCCCTGTATTCCTAAAGCTTGGCCTAAGTTCCACGGGTTTTTCCATTTTCTCAGTAACTGTAAGAACATAGGATAGATATCAGCATTTTTCAAAGTCCCACAGTTGGTTGGTTTGCTCACTCACTTGTTCAGGGATCACAGAACATTATATTTCTACATGTGTATCAAAAGAATCCCTCACTGTGATGTCATACCACTTTCTTGTGGATATTTTGAAAGCGCACCCCCCCAACTCACAGATTAGCCTTACAAACTCCTGACTGTTTTATCTTGTCCCCTACTTTGCCTGTCTCTGCTTGCTGGCTAGATCAAAGTCTACTAAAGGTAGGTAGGAGCTGTTAAATGAGATTTTTGTCGTATAGTGCCTTAGTGTAGTAGTTTATTGTTTTGTCAAAAACTGTCAGTTCTAGCAGCATGCCACAATATGCAAGTCTGAGATGGGCAGTCCATTTCACAGTTTTGCTGTTTATTTCTTTGAGTTGAGCTGGTTGCCTGATCTCCTTGGCTTCATTTACAGTTCTTGACATCTTCTGGATTCAGGCTTTTGATACTGTTCATGCAGTTCTGCAAGAGGATTAGGAGATGACAGTTTTTACTGGGATGTATTTACTGCTCTGTTGATTGGCTATTTTATGGAATAATACTAAGGGCATTGCTACAGTGGCTCCCTGGACCTTTGCTAATTAGCTGTGCTAGAATAGTGGAATCTGCTGCCTCAGAGTGTAGTGGAGTCTCCTTCCTTGGAGGATTTTAAGCAGAGACTAGATGGCCATCTGTCAGAAGTGCTTTGAGGGTGTTTCTGCATGGCAGGGGGTTGGACTGGATGGCCCGTGTGGTCTCTTCCAACTCTACATTTCTATGATTCTGTGATTATATAGTGGTGGAGCCAAAGGAAAATCTTTTCTGTGTTTTCCTGTGCTGTCCCTCTGGATTTGTAAAAATGTCAGGTGAGGTCTGTTAGAAGTGCAACAGTGCTTAGCACTGAAGAGTAAGAGTGCCTCAGAGCAGGCAGTAGCAATAAGGTTAGAGAGCTTGAGTGACACAAAGTGTCCTCCTTTCTTGTCTACCTCTCCTGATACCTCCTTGATGTCAACTGATACTCTTAGGGATGTTTTTCCATCTCTGCTCTTCTTGCCAGTCCTCTCTTAATTCTTCCCTAGAATGAAGATAGATTAGATTAGTTCCAATCTTAGAATGGAATTCCCATAATAAAGCCTCTAGTTTAGTGGTTCTTAAACTTTTCTTTATCATGGCCACCCTTTAAATATCTTTTTTGCCACAGACCTCCAAGAGCATACGGTCTTCCAAGAATGTAGTGGCACAATGTGGACAACTCTAGAATTTAGTACAGCAATGAAGACCACTTCTGGCTATATGTACAGTAGCAAGAAATGTCAAATGCTTTGTCTGTTCCTTAATTAGAATATCTAACTGCTGCATGCACTCTCTATCAAGGTCTTCATTATTTCTGTCATTCTGCCTGATACTACCTGCCCTGTCATATCAAATAAATGCTCATGTATTTCAATGCAGTTTTAAATTGCTTAATAGAGTAAACTGTTTTTATGTCTAGAAGTATATATGACACTGAAAAAGATAGGCAGATGAAATTCATTTATATTATATAGGCTTGTGTCTATGTTATTGTCTTTTTATTTGTACCTGTTTTAGAATCAAGTGTTTCTGCTGCCTAGGATCCCAGTTTGGAGAAAATGCAGAATATTATTATTATTATTATTACTACTACTACTACTACTACTACTATGTCATTGTCATCATCATTATCATCTTTATTTGTACGCTGCTGTTTTTCCAGGTTGGCAATCAAAGCACCTTACAACAATTTAAAAAACTTGTAAACACAATAAATAGAATGGAACTGTATGTTGCCATGGCAGACTCCTATCTTTCAGTGAAAAAGACTCATTCTGTGGAATCCAATATGGATTTGATTTTATTAATAACCAAGAGGTCCAATAAAAAAACAAAAACATCAAAGCTGGGGAGAGTTGTGTAAAGACACATTTAGATAATAATGCTAACATAATAAATCTGTAATGACTCATTGTGAATGAACTTTATTGACTCCCTTGTAATCTTTATTGTTGGTTGTTAATCCTCTATTGATTAGTCTTTCTGTTTAGAAAAGTTTAATATGTGGCTTTTAAAGTTTTGCTTAATGTTGATGCTATGACATTCATAAAATGTATTTACAATATTTTATTCTTTAAAAGGCTGCAGCCAAATGGTAACTTTGGGAAAGTTTCAGTCTAAAAGTATGGGGCGTCGGGACAATGCTGAAGCCATATTTTGCCTGCCATTTTTCCATGTCTTACAGGTCTTCTCATCCCTTTCAGTCAGATTTTGGGCTATTTGTGGCAATCAAATTATAGACTAAGTCAAATACGTATATAATAGTGCAGCTTCCTATCACCTTTTTTCTTACTCTAGAAGAAACATGCATGGCCCAAATACATATTTGACCCACATGAGTGGCGGGGGGGGGTTTGATTTAAACCAGGGATGGAAGTCATGAGAACCACAGTATTGTTAAAGTCTTGAAACTGGATTGAAAGCCAAAACACAGAATTTGGTGTCCAGTTTGAGGATAGATTTTGGACATTTTCTTGATGAAAATCAGGAGTTGCAGCCCACACTGGAGGAAGAAGTAGCCTCCAACCCTGCTACAGATGTCCAACTTAGTGTAGACTAAGAAAAAGGGTGATATAAAGGCTCATGTTTAACATCATGTGTAGTATGACAAGGAGAGAAAAACAGCTATGTTGCTGGGTACAGGGTTAAGGTAAACAGGAAATTTCAGTATTTGCTCCTCAGATGCCACTTCTTTACATAAACTGATTTAGTCCTGTAACATAAATTAGCTTCCGTCACATGTAGTTTTTCTGATAATTTGTACTGAAGATTTGACTTTCCTTGTTTCTTAATTTGATATCTTACGCTGTAGAATTTATAAGCACATGCCAATTTAGTGTGCAGCCTGAACATCCAATATTTAATCATCAGCCAAAAGCAGAGGCAAGACCTATCATTAGGTATAGTGAGGTAGCTGCCTTAGACAGAAGGTATTGAACATCATGGTCAACAAATTGTTATTTTGTTTTGGTATTATATATTTTTTATTACCAAGAGTGGGAAGAGGGGTTTTCTTTTGGGTGGGAGGGGAATGCCTTATGTGTCAAAGTAACTTGGTTAGCTTTTGTTATTATCACTTGGATGGGGAGGGGGACTTTTGTCTCAAGCAGCAAAATGACTTATGCCAGTACTGGTCAAAAGCCATTTCTCAGAAGGGAAAGAAAAACCTGTAGTGGTTTTAATACCAGGACTTTTTTTTTTTGTAGCACCTTTAAAAAGTTCAGAGTGCTAGTTCTTTGCAAACCCATTCAAGACAATGTCTTCTTTGAGGTTAAAAACATAAGCATGTGGTTCCTGTTATGTTTAATTTCCATTAAAGCTACATTCCACCAAGGATTGTGACTACTAGGCAGTGGAGAAAGAAGAACTAACATGATAGAGTACCCTGCTTGGCTGGGCCACAAAATTTGTCATTTATCTTTAAATTCTGGAATTTTAACTACAAAGACACAACTAGTAAAATCTTGCACCATCATTCCCATCTACAGGAAAAATGTCCTCGATAATTGGCTGTTACAAATAACATAACCCATTTCCTCATAATATACTGAAAAAGTCCTCTTCATTTACCTCTTAACTTACTTAGGAACTGTCTTTCAAAAGGAGTCATTATTTCTCACTCACTCTACTAGCTTATCTGAAGACTATCAGAACTGTGCAGTGCATTTTCCGCTACGCAGAACAGGTAAATGCAATGCAAATGTTATTTTGCAGAAGTCCTAATAGTTTCTTCACTGCAACCATCCCCAATAAACATCTAATATTGGCTGTTATCCATTATTAGGCACAGAGATCATTCTATTGCTGGATGCATTTGCAGAAGCAGCAGAGATAGTGTGCTCTGAAGATGATGTCACAAAAACCTCTCAAAATTAACAGTGCTTTAATCTGAGAACTTCTCTTTTGTGTATATAAAAAGGATATCTGAGGATTGCATTTTGTTAAGAGGTATGGGCTCATAGTCATCTCTACTGCCTGGGGCTATGAGCTTTTAAGCAAATTGCATCACTAGCATATATATGTTAGTATTTGTATGTGTGATTGTGATGGTGTATAAATTTTCATTCAGAAGAAAAGAAGCATCCTAAGTAAAATATGGACAGATTTGATAGTAAATGTATCCAGAGCTTATTGGTTCAAAACATTTGATAAAAAATTATATTTATGGTAGAACTATTAGAAACCAGTACTACCCAGTCTTATGGAGAAATAGTTTGATGGTTCAATTGTTCATTTTTGTAGGAGGCCAACCCATGCAGCCTCATTTCAGTTTGCAATCTACTTTGCTATCACCAGGTTAATTTTCTGAAGATTCATCAAATGCCAATAGGTTCATTTGTGCTCTAAATAAAGTTACAGTGTTGGCCATGGGTTGAGTTCAACCTTACCTTCTAGGGATGTGCTGAAGGCAGTAAGATGGTTTCTGAGTACTAGTGTCTGTAGCCTCAGATGCTTCTATGACATCAAAAGCACAGCTTTGGCCATTTTAACCATTTTATTAGGTTTTGTACCAGCAACAGAGGACATGGCTAGAAGTGAGAAGTTTATGATGTAATGATTTGCTCCAGGACAGCTGTGCCTCTGGAAAGACCTAACACCAGTTTGAACTGGTATGCAGTTGGAATCACAAAGTGTTCAGCAGTGTTCATGGTTTTACTTATTACAAAGCAGATAGGAGAAACAAAATGCCATTTGGCCAAATCCGCTTGGGTTAATAGCTTTTAATATACTAAAAAATAGCTCTTTTACCTTAAACAGAGGTTTGCATACATCGCCAAAATGGAATCACCACCTTCAGCTCAATAGGTCTGGGTCTAGAAGACTTCAGTTGCTTTATCAATAGAAGCCCTTACTCAGATTAATGCCATATAGATGTGTTATTCCAATCTGGTGCATGAAAATATTCATATACCATCCCAGTTTGATATATTGAGGCTACATTTGGCCTCAAAGAGTCAAAGACATTATGGCCGACCCTTTTCTCAATTTAGCTTGGTGTATTTTGGTGTATTGTGAAGATTTGGGTTAAAAAACATATCACAGCAAAAGTTACTTATATTTAAGTTTTACTTAATTAATTAAAAAGGACTACCCTGGCTCCTTTCTGTGGGTGGCCCATTTGTGTTTCTCTTTGAGGCCTGAGCTGTTTGGCACTGTGATGTTTTAAAATTTCCCTTGGGACTGTGACGGCAGATTAGATTCTCAAATGCCTGAAAACTTGAAAGGTGCTGTTTCCAGAGGGCAGTAAAGAACTTTGAGGGCTACTGGTTACTCATCACTAATTTAAGAAGCCTTAGTTAGAAATGAAGCAATTTTAAAAATCTAGTAACAGATTTAAATACTGTGAAAAAGTAGGGTTGGAATTTAAAATGCATTGTAAAGCCATGAGTTAAGCTGTGCTGGTTGTTCCAAATGTTTGTCAGGAAAAGATTTTTTTACTACATCATTCTTCATTTTACTGGTATGCCTCATATTTTATAGACAGCTTTTAAGATTTGTTAATAAATGTGTATTTACTGTTCCACCTGTAAAAGCCAGGTGTCTTGGTTACTATCAGATGGAGTGTAAAGGATTAAGATATTATAAATAATAAATTCTGGCAAGTAATAAACATTATTTGAAATAGAATTTTTACAAGTCATCATGTTAGAGATGAAAGGTTTGAATGTGGAGATTCAATGGAAAGAGAGGAAAGTTTCCAGTGGGAATAAAAATCCTAAAATTATCTCTGATGATTCGTAAGATACTGAATTTAAACCTGCAGAAAGAAAGGACAAAATCTTTCCAGACCTTCATCCTAGACCAATGTGATTTTAGGAGAATTCAGTATTTTGTAGATTCTTTGTTATATTTTAGAATAACTAACTTTCTTTAGAAAGGCGGCCTGCAACTGAGGTAGAAATATCTTTAAAGGTATTCTATCCCATGTTTCTAATATTTATTATATAGCTTTCAACATTATATAATGCTGTGTTGCATATAGAAGATGCCTGTGCCAGTGCTTTTCAACTTGCATTCTGAAGCTTTTCAGCCATGGAACAAATCCTTCCAGTTTTTGTGCTTTCCTAGCTAACCATATGACTTAATTCATGCCTTTTTTGAAATCTTTAGGTGTCTCTTTAAATGTGTGTCTGTTAGGGTTAGTTAAGGGTGTGTGTGTGTGTGTGTGTGTTTGTAAGTTTCTGTATGTATATATACAGAGAGAGAACCTGAATAAATTATCTGTGGAATCAGATTTGTTAACTATCTTGGAGTTAGGGATTGAGTCTTTCCTTGTTCCTTTCCCATGCTTTGAAAAAGATGTGTAACTGAATTTCATCCTGTAATTCCTTTACACATGAAGCAGAATGAGGTAGCAGAGTTTTGCGTATGATGTCACGCTGTAACTTGAGAGATGCCATTTTTGAATGCTCCACAATATATATTGCCTGCAAGTAGAAGTAGAACATGCATGTCAAATTAGAAATGGATGCATTGTCATGGTATTTTCAAATGGGAAACAAATATAGCTTTGGGTTAAATCACTTGCAAGTATGGCTTGCTTTTTTTTCCTAGAACATGTTTTATTACAAGAGTTCTTGTTTCATGTAATTTTTCTAATCTGTGTGTAGTTGAAAAATGTGGATATAGCTAGTGAGTTATATTTTGTCTTAGGCCATTTCCACACTATACTGTTATAGTGCTATTATTCCACTTTCAACATCCCGTGGAATTCTGGAATTTGGAGTTTACTGAGTCCAGAGACCTCTCTGGATGAATATTCTAAATGCCCCTCCCTAAGCTGCAAACCTCAGGATTCCACAGGATGTTGAAAGTGGAATAATAGCGCTATAACAGTGTAGTGCAGAAATGGCTTTAATTTCCCACTAAAGACCCAGAGAGACATTAAAAATGGGCATGTCATTTTAAGAGAGCCTGTGTGGTGTCATGGTTTGAGTGTTGGGCTCCGGAAGACCAGGGTTCAAATCCCCCCTCAGCCATGAAAACCTCTTGGCTGACATTGGGCAGATCACTCTCAGCCACAAAGGAAAGCAGTGGCAAACCTCCCTGAAGAAATCTTGCCAAGAAAATGTTATGATAGGTTCACCTTAGGGTCACCATAAGTCAAAAATTACATGAAGGCAAAACAACAGCAATATAATTTTGCAAACAGTTGTAGTGTTACACTAAACTATGTGAATGAAGCTACTATCATACAAAATAGTATTGCCTTCCTGTATTTAAAGAACATTTGTTATTATTTTTTCAAATGTTTTTATTATGAAGAACAAGTACAGAATGTATACGTTTATTAAAATAATGTCTAGCTAAGGCTCTTAGCAAAGATTGCATCTTGTATGAAAATGGTAAAATTCTTTTCCATTTAGTGATGATGAACAAAACTGTGTTACAGGCCTCCCCCTTTTCAAGACTCAGCAGACTCTACCACTCCATGCATGAATGGGAGCCACACTACTCAGCATATAAAACAAGAGCGCCCAAGCAATTATAAAAGCCTTTCTGAGTTTTCCGCCTACAGAGGCATTACTGAAGGAATGGAACTGAGAAGTTCGGGCAACCTCCATCCTGAAATAGATCTAATGAACAATGGCCTTACAAATTCACTTTCATCATACTTGTTTAATAATGAACATTGCTCCTCCCTGAGCTCAGTGTCACTCAGCAGCCCTCAGCCTTTGAGCAGGCACCAGACAGGCAACCTGAAGAAGAGATGCCTCTCCATGCTGCCGTCTTCTGCCGATGGGATTGATATTACAACTATAATCCACACATCACAGACATCACTGCTTACGTGCGTGAATGGACTGCGAACTAATTCAACTGGCATTTCCTCTTCTCCTGGAGAGATTACTCTCCACAGTGTACAGAAATCTTCTCGCCCCCAGTCTTGCACCCAACCTGGGAACCATTGCCATCTTTCTTCCCCTTCTGTATGCCGTGTACCTGTTTCCTCTGAAAGCATCCGATCGGACTGTGATCATCCGCCAATGCAGCAGCCAGGTGAAAATGCAAACCTCTGTCTTATCATGAACAGTACTAGTGCTCCTCAGCAAGATACTTCATTTAGCAGCCAGAAGTTGAATTTTTTAAAACAAGAACCACTTGATGAATATTCTTCTGCCTCAGATCTTTTTCAGCATCACCAAGAGCTGCCCCCACCTTATCATTTACACCAGCAGCGAAGCCAAAGTCAAGGGACGCTCTCACATTTACACGCCTCTATGTCTCCAAAGTCTCTTCAAATGAGTGAAGGAGATGAACAGGAGACTAGCAATGGAAAACAGGCCTGTCGGTGGATTGACTGTAGTGCTGCCTATGATCAACAAGATGAACTGGTCCGTCACATAGAAAAGACACATATTGATCAACGGAAAGGGGAAGACTTCACTTGCTTCTGGACAGGTTGTGTCCGTCGGTACAAGCCTTTCAATGCTCGATATAAACTGTTGATCCATATGAGAGTTCATTCTGGTGAAAAACCAAACAAGTGTATGGTAAGTCTGTAATGTATTTATTTGACTAGAAACATGCTGTGATTGTTGCACTCTCACCTCCTTTTAAAAGTATTTTTCAGATCTAATTATTGTGCTTTCCTGTTCACATATTCGGTTATTTCTAAAAAAGAATTGGGCTGAAAACACACATTGAATTCTTTGCACTCCTTATGCTAATGCAGTTATACTGTTGTTCTGTGATGCTTCTGAGAGACAGTTTTTGGGAGGGGGATGGAATGGAATAATGTTGTTTCTGAGAGGAAGTGCCTGCATTATAAAGGTAATGCCGGTGAATAATGTTTTGTTGGCCTCATCAAAAAGCTTAACATTTAATGCAGTGGTTTGTTTTTGAAGTAACCTCTGAAACATTAATATGATGATCAAAGTAACCTGCAGCAATTTGACGTAAAATGGGGAGGAAGTATTGTGCCTCAGGCAACATTTTAAATCATGAAACATGAAGCACATTTAATGAAAATTCTTTTCATTCTGCCTTTTGAACAGTATCCCAACAGAGCAGAAGTCTTTGAAATGATAGATTACAGAAAAAGAAGAGAATCCTAGCAGTTATTAACAATTAAAATTGAACATGTAATATAACTTAAAGGTGGATTTCAGTTTTTGTTTAAAAAAACAACATCATCAAGAGTTCTAAGATGACCAATACAGCTTTTCTTTTCAGATCAGGCAGTTTCAGGTACATAATAATTCCAAGGGGGACTTTATGATCTGTTTGTATTATCACAATAATGTGGGCAATTAAAATAAAAGCTAATGACTAACAGTTGGCTTTCCACATGCTGAAAGCATCCATAATATGAAACCCTGAATAGAATAGAGAACAACAAGGCAAGATTGGTCAGAGCTTCCAAACCCAGCTGTGAAATATGAAACTTTTGTTTGCAACCCCAAAAGTATTGCTTACAAAGGAATAACCACACCAGCAGATTGGGTTGCTTCATCAAAACGTCAGCAAGAAGGAGCACTTTGGAGATATGGTGTGTATTCACTGGAGTACACTCGAGATGCGTTCTGAAAATAGGAACACCCACTAATACTGTGGCTTCAGAAATGAGAGGGATTCATTTTTGAAGGTTTTAAACTTTAAGGAACATATGATACTGTTACAAGTAAGGTAGCACTGTTGGACCATTGTTTGGGAAATACAAATTTATTGCCTTCTTAGCAGTTTTGGGATGAAGAGTCTTGTAGATCTGTTTAGACTTCATTATGACAGTATGTTTCTATGAAATCAAAGTCTTATCTCTGTTTCTGGCATATCTAGGTATACATAAAGGATTGTGTGAAGAAGTAAAATAAGCAGAACATGGTGTGGTCATTCTGCTGACAGATTTGCTTCCTTTAGTGAAATTGGGAAGGGGGCAATTCCTCCTCCTCTTGTAGTACACTGTGCATATTCAAAGCCTCTTTGGAAGGGCTAGGGAACTCTCCAGGGCAGGTTTTTAGGTGCTGCATAATGCTACACGGAAATGGGCAGCAGCAGAAAGTCCTATTTTACTGATCGGTATCCATTAATAAGCCAGTATTATTGAGTTCTGCATCTGTTTTCTTCTATACGTAAGGTTTATTTATTTATGTGGGAAGTTTTTCTTCCTTATGCTATATATTCCTTGTTAGATTTAATACCCAGTATTTTGAACTCTGAAGACAGTAGGGATTTCATTTTACATATACTTATTATTCCTTTCATGCCTAGTAATTTGATGTGTTAATATTTTTACTGAGCTCTTACTGGGGAATAATGTTTGTGGCCAAAAATAAAATAATAACAATATTTTTAAAGAACATTAAAAAGCAATAAAATAATACACACAATTTTCCTGATAAATCATATTTCTTTCTAGATAACTGTGAACAGAAAAGATTTCAAAAGTTATTAATTGCAAAAATTATCCCTAGTTAATCTACCAAATAGCACAGATAATTGCATAGAGCTAAAGAAGACTAAGCATTTAGTAAACCTTCAGTTTATTTTTTTTTTTTTGAGAAGATAATTTATTCTTGGTGTTAGAAATATGAAACTGAAATATCTGGAGTATACAGCCAAATTTGGTGTATAACATTGTAGATTTCAAAGTTATTTTCCTCATTTTCTTTTCCTATTGAAAAGCTTGTTTTCAAACTAAAGAAGCTCAGTTAGTTTTCCACTCTGATGAAAGATGTGATACGATCTAGGAACAGCAAGAAATACTCTCCACGTATTCTTTGAACTATGTCTTTGATAGCTTTTGTATGGAAGTTTTCTAATGTTACCTTTGCTGTCAGATGTTTCACACAAACCAGTTCTTGTAATTCACATTAAGGAATGCCTTGAGATTACTATCATTATGTTATTGTGTTAATCTGTATTGAATAATGAATAATATCGGTTTGGTATTTCGAATGTGCTTTGTATTCCAATAGTGATTGGGGACCTGCCTTTACATAAGCAACTATATAGTGTTGTGCTGACTGTAGAAGATTTCGTGGTAAGGCTAGGTGCATTAGTTTTGAAAAGGAAACTGGGGGGCTAAATATTTGAAATAACTAATGTGTTATTAAGATCCTGAGTTCACCACTTAAGTAAGCTGGGAGTCTGTTTATTTGCAGATTAAAATGTTATTATTGTGTTAGATCTATATGTATCTATATGTAATCTATATGTATATTTTTTGGGAGGGCTGTATTACTTTAAATGTGCCATTGTCTTTAGATAAAATGAATAACCATGAGTTCAAACAAAGTATGATTTTGTACATCCTTAGTCCATTCAAAAATAATTTGCAGAGATTGGTGTGTGTGTATGTGTGTTTATAAAGCGTGGATCAGTAAGAATCAACAAACTTTCTGTTGTTTCTCAACTCCTTCACCTCTCTGCCCCGTCAGTAGAGATTTCTTCTCCTATTGCTTCCAGTAACCTTCCAAAGCACATTCTTGCTTTCTTTGAGTCTGAATATCTTTCCAGTTTGTTCAGCAAAATTTGTTGGCTAAATATACATTGAGCGTGTTCAAGGGAGACTGGCAACAAGTAGCTCCCTGTCCATATGCATAAAAGCTCCTGTCCATGTAAAATTATTAATTTCTTATGACAGGCTTTGCTACTATGTACTGTAATAGACAAAGGAATTTTAGAATTCAGGCTACTTGAGAACAGGAAGTACATGAGACATTTTGATTGAAAAGTAAATGGGCCACTAAAATGGCAGTTAATCCTTTTATTATCTTTCCAACAGCAGTTTCCACAGTATACTTTCATGAGGTAAGCTTCCCTTCAGTCCAACTGTAACACTCATCATTACAGCTGGTTTAAATTTAGACAGTGTGCTTCCCTTCTCAGCAACAGACAGCGCAAAAGCAAAATTCTATGTACTGTGAAGGAATTACTGATAATGTTGGGTTCATTCTTATGTGTTGATGCCAAAATATGTATGAGTACTGTTTTTATTTGCTGTTAAATATTCTAATTAATTGATTCCTTCTCTACATCGTGTCCTTTCATGTGTGTGGGTTTGTCTTTTGTTTTGTTTCATTTATGGTCTTGCTGCCTTTATTCTTTGGGCTATGTAAGTAGTCTGAAGGAAACTACCTAATCTCTTTGCAATATCCTGTTATGTTTCATACTTAACTTGTGTTATTTTAGTTTTATTAAATTTGGTGCTCATCTGCATTATGATCAAAAATATATCCAACAAAAATAATGATGCAATGCCTCTAAGAGCTGAACTTTTGAAGATTAATTTCATGCTTTTTTAGATTTGATGTCCCAGACAAATGGAATTTTGATTGTCTGAGAGCAAAAATTAGCTGGCTTAAATGTTTTCTGTTTAGAAAATAAAAAATAAAACAAGAGGATTTCTCATATTATCTTTTGTCTTACTGTCATTTTGAGTAATAATGGGTAGTGATCCCAGTATTGTATAATAATATTTAAAACCCTGCTTGCAAATGTGAATGTGTTAGTTAGAAAGGGGGAGGGTCTTTCTTCTCCATCAGTGTGAGCCATTGCAATCTGAGTGTTCAGCTACTCACCTTTCTCTTCAGTGCTGTGTTGCTTAAATAAAATTACAGGGATGGTGCCATAGTTAACAGTAATTGTTTCTAATTTTAAAAAAATGTAGTTTCCAAATCCAAGTTGCTAAATGAAAATAATGGGTTGTAAAAAACATGCCATTTGATCATCAGATAGACTTTTATTAATTTAAATCTGGATATCTACAAAAAAATTACTTCACAATGGTAGATAAGTTAACAGTTAGTGATGAATGAATATCTCGTTTCTCTGTAAAGCAATGTAAAAATATGTCTCCTGTTGAATTGCTTCTGTGGGTCCCTTTTAAAATTATCCTAGTTGTGGAAACTTCATTGCAGCCAACCCTCTGAGGAGCCAGTCTTGCATGGGTTGTCTTTTCAGTGATTCCCCAACTATAATCCCTCAGGTGTTTTGGACTTCAACTCCCAAAAGTCGCTGCCTTGGCAAATGATCAGTGATTGTGAGAGCCAAAGTCCAAAACACCTGCAAGACCAGAGTTTGGAAAGGAGTGCTTTAAATGAAGCAGCCAGTTGACAGAGGTGGTCCTTTGATCGCTATCAAAGATGGTATTTGGTATGTTTTTAGTTATAAAATTGACACTGCTGCTGATGCATTAGATGGTAAGTAGAATGTGAAGAAAGCTTTCATGGTTGATATGGTGTCTCCTACATATCATTACCCAGATTATAGTGTTTACTCTGCTCTTTGACTTTACTTAGGAGCTGGGAAAGATGAAACAGACAATTAAAATGTATATGGCGAAAAGCATGACATCAGTGTGACTGAATATAGGTTTATTATTGAGCCTATTCCATGGCAATAATTGTGGTAAAGAAACAGTGCTTTTCTGCCACATCTTTGGCTGCTTCAAAGCCCATTACAGCTAATGTTCCCACATAATTTGTTCCCCCCTGCCCACGCTACCGCACTTGCGGGGTGGTGGTGGAGACGCCTTTGCTGGCTTCCCAGGAAGGGAGACCACGCAATCACTGTGCGACTTGGTTGCACAGTGGGCAGGGGAGAGGGCAGAGTCAGCTAGCCCCCTTTTAGGGCTGCCCCACCCCTTCCACAGCCTCTTTGTTTTCTGGCAACCCACCTTCCAACCCTTTGGTTTCAGTGTAAGCTTGCTGGTCACTTTGGATCCAGGTAGGAATTTCCTCCCACTTTGGGTTTTTTTCCGCCTACGCTACACTGAGTTGGTCATTTGGCTATTTGGGGTGGTGTCTTAAATGGGCTATTTAATTAGGTCACACTAGTAGATGGGGAGGGGGATCTGAAGGCTTTGGTGAGTACTAGTGGCACCCTTTGGCATAGGATAAGCCTCTGGAGCCATCTCTTCTTGTCATCTGGCATGGGGAGAAGACTGTGATAGAGTTGTCCTTGGGGCAGACCCACAGCTGGTTCTCAAATCAGTGGTCGAGAGACAGAGGGGCTCAGTGAGGGGCTCACCTTCCAGAAGAGGGTTGGCTGAAGTTAGACCCAGCTTCATGGCTTTGCTTCGGGGCCTAGTACCTTGCCCAAGGGAGGCTGGGAAGAGGTCAGAGGTGACCCTTCACCTTAGCAAAACCCATTCTGTCCTCCATTTTTCAAGTCAAAAGTTCAAGTTCAAGCCCAAGTTCTAGTTCCATGTTAATTAGGCATACCTTAATAAATTGCCCTAGCCCTGTGTGTGGTCTCCTTATTTCATGGGTTGGTCAGCAGAGGAACATTAAATGTATGTTATGATATACATGATCTGCTAAGATAATTAAGTATAAAGACAAACATTGGATGTGACTGGTTATCCGAATGCATTCAAATTGGTTTCAGACCTCATTATGGTTGCCCTGATGTTAATGACTGTCCTGGTATTGTTGGACTGCAGCTCCCCATCAGTCCAAGTCAGCCCCAGATTTATGATGTGTATTACCCCTCCAAGGAGACAGAGTTAAATGCCACTTTTATTTAGTCACTAAACTTTAATGACACATTGACTATTAGTGAAACAAAAACAGTGATGCCAATCAACAAGATTGGGTGAGATGTGGCATAGTAGGTGAAACATTGAGACCACACCACATGTCATGTGGGCTATAACTTATGCCCCCTTACCTTGAAGGATCATGTTTGCCGAGTTGTTATACCAGGTTTGACACTTGGAAGTCTAAGAAGTCTTAATGGCTTGGAATGTTTGTATCTATCATAGACTGATGTTCTAGCTGCTGTCCCTTCCAGACAGTGATAGTGTGGTCAGTGCTTTCTGTATTCTGGTAACGTCATGCTTGGAATATTCAGTGATTTGTTTGTGGGTCTGCCTTTGAACATTTCTTGGCAGTTGTAGTTAGTTTCGAATACAGATCTGGGGCTTCAAACTGGGAATAAGTTGTAACCTGCCTAGTTGAAGTAACTGAAGTGGCTTCCTTTTCATTACCATGTTCAAGTCTAAGTTCTGATGCATATTTTTAAGATTCCATGTGGACTAGGAACCTGTAGGATTGTTTTGCCTATCAGTCTGCCTTTCCTCTACTAATCTACCTCATCATTGAATTCATCACCTAAAGCTTAACTCCAGCTGCACCCATATTTCAATGACTTGCAAGCAAGCCTTCTACATTTTTCAGCTTGTGGACATCAGTCAGATCACTTTTTATTTTCGCAGACTTTTTAGGTAAAAACCTAAATCCACTGCAAATTTTCATCTCTCTCTCTCTCTCTCTGTCTCTCTGCTTGAACTATATTGATATATATTTATTTACTGCTGATGTATCCTAATGTTTTTAACAAATAAATTTCTTTGTAGGTGATTGTTTTGAGAGAGTGTGGGCTATAAATATAATGAGGAATATAAACAAATATTTCATAGGAAGTTGTTCATTTGTCTATTAGACTGATGTCCTGTCTTTCCTCCAAAAATAAGATTTAGAGAGGCTTGCTATAAGATTTAATGAAATAAAAAAGAATAAAAGATATATCTTAAAAGACAATTAAAGCCACATGAATAGCAAAGACCCACCTAAGAAAGATGGCATTTGCTTTTCAAAATGCTACAGTCTGTGCTTTTCAAAACAAGATTATGATAGGGAAGCTATTCGTACATCATACAATTGGTTGAGGAATGATTCATAGATTGATGCTGCATATCCCGAGATCCTCTAGAGAGCGAGATGATCAGCTCAGCTAAACAATACTGCATTCATCTTTTAGGCAACCGGCTTTATAGATACCACAGCCTTTTGTTTTGACACAGTATCAAGCAGTTTGTTAACATACCAAACCAAATGTTCCAGTTATATCTTGGTGGGTTTTTGTGCAGTCTACTGCATATTTCACTCTTTTTTTGTATTTGATTCAATCTATTTTTGTCTTAAAATCTTTGATAACATTCTTCTGTCTTTATTTGCTCTTTGTGCTACTTACCTTGCTTGATGACTTCATTTCTTAGTGCTTTACCCTTGTGGCTTAAGATTTCTTCTGTTATTTTAAATTTTACGTGGCTTTGATTTAGTTGGGTGATAGGTCAGATCTCCCCAATCTAGCTCCTTCCAAATGCACTGAACTACAGTTACTGTAATCCTTCAACCAGTGGATTACAGTTACCATAATCTCTCAGGCTGTACTGCCAGGAGCTAGATAAATTAGTTTAATGAGGTATCTGCTATTCCTTAATAGGAATATGTGTGCTGGGAAGAAAGATGCAAGTCAGCTCTGGTTTGAAAGGAGAGCTGCCATTAATATGTCAATTTTCTAAAAGTTTATGTTTTGTCTTTCTAATTTGTCTGTCCTGGTTGATTTTTGTTATATTAAAAACAAACTGAATGTTTAGGATTAATTTGTTTAGGCTTCTGTTAGTACTGCCTACTCTGACTTGGGACTTTGGAGCAATGTGAATTAATTGGCTGAAACAGGCTGTAAATCTCCCAGCAGAAATCTGATTGTTTTTATTAGCTCAAACAAGCACTGATTTCAATCCCGTTAACAAACTCAACATGGTTCGAGAAAAACAAATGTATCTAGTTCAAAAGTTGATTTCAAAACAACTGCCACACTTTGTGGATAAATAGAGGTGCGTTGGTCATTAGAGGAGCTACTCTGTTGAAAGATCTTGATGGATGAGGAAGATAAAAGATTCCAAAGGCTTCTGATAAATTGGAATGGGTTTGCCCAGGGAGTGGGGGCCAGTTTTCATCCCTGCATATTCCTGGTAGGCTATAATGGAGTGACACCAGTGAACTTGAAACAATGTCATATTTTTTATGGTTCCTATGCAGGCCAGTTTTCCGCCAGTGTTCAGGAATTTGAAGTGCTACATTTGGGGACAGTTTTAGGGTCTTGGACTGACTTTCAGGTGAAAAAAATCACTAAAATGCTGAAAAATTAAATTTCTTTTTTTGGACGAGTGTGAGACCTTTGGAAATGTTCCAGGCATTTGGGCAGCTGTACAAATGGGGCTAAGAACTGCACTTTCCCCATCCCTGTGGTAGATAATGGGTCTATTATGTGGGAGAAGATTAGATTAAAACCACAAAGTGGGTCATTTCACTAGGGCCAATATTTTCAGTTAAGACAGCTTTGCAACTCAGATATTTTGAAATCTTGGCTAGTTAAGACCTCTAGCAACATATGATGTATTGAGGGGGGAAAAGGCAAGAATGAATGGGAAAGGCTGAAATACACAGATTCATGGATCACAGTATATTTAAATAAAACCCATATAAAATTTGACATAGTATTTATCATGTTATGTCATAATTTTCAGAATCTGTTTCCTTCAGAGGAGATAATTTTTTTTCAATAGTATGTAATCTTGGCAAGATGTCTTAAAACTTTGAAAGCAAATAAATTTAAATATTGAAACTATGGCAATGGGCATGCAGCCTTCTATGCGTCTGAGAGCTGTCCAAATAGTTAATCACTTTGGAATCTTACAGAAGGGGTAATTTTGCTAATAACAGGACTGAGATTACCATTGGAATCAGTAATATTGGTGTGGAATGTTTTTGATGATTATCAGTGTGGAATATTGAATTTTTTACTGCAGAATATATTGGGTGTTGCAAAAATCTCCCTGTCTCAGCTCTTTTGACTAATTGAATGATTGTCAAAGTTTTAGATGCAGTAGGGACATAGAAATCAACAGATAACAGTCTGTTTTAGGAACTAGTTTACTATTACAACTTTAGTACAAAAATGTTTTCTCTTCATATGTTTGGAAAATGTTTTGCTTTAGTGAATTATAGTTTGACTTAATTAAAATTAAGATGTAAGAAAAAAAACAGTAAATAATATTATGGAACACCCTTTATAATTCTTTCTTTGTGGTATTAGCATCTGAATAATAACAATGCATGTTTTGAGTTGTTAGACCTGCTCAGCAAAATGTTGCAGCCTCCCTCTCTCTGTTCTTGTATTATTCTTGCTGTGTGTACAGATAGTGTGTCCACAAAGAGGCTCCTGTGTTCAGATACCATGCAATTTGCTTAGCTGAATAACTTATCTTGGCCTTTCTTTTGAAAGTGCACCCAAAGGCATTTGAAAATGGGAAATGGAAAAAGCATGTTCTCATAATCCAACACTGTAAAGTTTGCACAACTTGTTCTTTGTTTCATCATCCCAACAATAAATCTTTCATTTGTGTCAGCTGAGAGTGCCTACTGGGTCTGCAAGTGATTACTTCTATGAAATGTGTTGGTAACCTTGCACTATATAGATAAATGTTAAAATAGGGAGTTGATCAAGATTTTTTTTAAAATGGCTGAGCAGGAAGCTTCTTACAAAACATTCTGGATGATGGAGTTCCTTTCCAGTGTTTCTAATCTCTTGCTCTGTTAACCTCGGTATGCAAGCTAAATTATTCTTTGGAACGTAAAAAGCTAAGTTAACTGATCAGGGATTGCTCAGAATAAGGATGAGTTTGCAACAAGGGTGAGCAGCTTCCTGGGCTTGGGATTGTTGTGTTGATATCTTGGAGGACCTTGGAGGACTACAACTTTTGGGTTGCTTCCTTTATCAAAGGAGTTGTGGGGAAAAACAGCTAGAAGCATTAAAATATGGAAAAAATTGCCTCTCCATAGCCCCTAGCTTTGCACAAAGAAGCAAGTTGTGCTGTACTTTGCCCGCCACTGGTTTACACAATAACAGAATCATGCTTCTGTGTTTTCTGTCGAATCTTGCTGACAGTGTGGAGGTTCAATATATGTGTTGGTAAGTTTTCTGGTTATTCAGTAGGTTCTGTACAGTACCATGAAGGAGAGTTCTATAGATACTGTGGACTATGAAAAAAAAATGCAAATAAATGGATTGAAGAGCAAATTAACCATATGGCTCTCATTAGAAGCCAAAATAACTACACTGAGGGGATCATATTTGGATATATCATGAGATCATCTGACTCATTTGGAAGGGCAATAACTGAAGGGAGTAGGAAAAGAGGATGACCACATTGTTGTTGTGTACCCTCAGGTCATTTCCATCTGATGGTAGTCCTAACATGAACCTTTCCTGGGATTTCTGGGGCTGAGTGTGTGTGATGTGCCCAAGTAGGTTTCCGTGGCCAAGTAGGGAATTGAACCCTGGTCTCTAGGGTTATATTCCATTGCTCAAACCACTACACCATGTCTCTGTGTCCCTACTACAGATGGATTATTAATGATGGCACAGACCTGAGTTTGCAAGACCTGAGCTGGGCTGTTGATGAGTGCAGCTCATGGAGGTCTCTTATTTATAAGGTCTCCATATGTTAAAGCCAACTTGATAGCAAATTGCAACAACAAATAAAGCTCTCTGGTAGGGAATTTGTTGTACGGTTAGGGATTTTTACAGGGCAGGTTAAGAGAGAAAGTGAGAGCCCAAAGCCTTGTAGGATCTCCTTAGTTCACTGTGCTTTGAATGTTGCATTGCACTTTTATTTCACCTTTTTTTTTTATTTGGTTTCCCATCTAGTTCTTTGACAAGGTGTCCATAAGATGTGTCTCATCTTCATAGCCAGTTTTTTAGGTCCTAGCAGCCAGTATACTCCACCATCTTCTACTGACAAATGTTCCTTCAAATGAAAGCTTTAGAAACAAGAACAGGTAGATGCAATCAGATGTGGGCTATCTGTTAGGATTACTCTGTAATGATAAAAAGATGCTCTTAATCTGTTCTCCACTGTTTCTAGGGATGGCTGTGTTCTCCAAACATCTCACAGCTACATGCTCATTACATTACTAGCATTTTTTTTTTGTTCTTATTAACATGATAAAATACATTGGAGTAATTTTGAAAGAAGACTGAGGCTGAGTTCAGCCAAATGCCAGCTAGAACCCATTTGAAGGCCTATTCTGCAGAAGTGATGGCAATAAAAAACTGTTCTTTTCTGCCACCATTGTCTCTGATCTCACCAGAACTTCTTAAAGAGCCTAAGTACCTTTTGCCTCATGAGAAGAAATCATAGATCACTCAGTTATGACCAATTTACATTACACTCTGCAAATAGAATTGCTGTGCTCACTTTGATGCCACAGTTGGTACAGGTCCAGTGAACATAAATTTGGCTTCCACTTTTCCTGTTATACAGGATACTTTCCTGTTTGCGTGATGATGCGGACAGGATACTTGAATAGGTGGCATCTGCCACATTTGTTTTTTGTTAGAGTGTGCAACCTTGCATGTCCATCTAGAAAAGACTCAGACAGAGTCTGTGCTCTGTTGTGACGTACAGTTCTGTTTGCATGTCCTTCTTACTTGGTTTCTCTTCATAGGCTTGTTATTTCTTTTGTCTCTATCAGTCCTAAAGAAGAGCAGCTATAGGCTGATTTCTCTCTGCTGTAGAAACTGAAACAATGGATTTTAAGTAAGTTCTTCCTTCCTTTTTATCATAAGCCAAGCCAGTGTTGCTGTTCACATGAATGAAGTCATGAGTAAATTTTTAAAATATACTTTATGAAAGGAGACTGTTTTCTTTAAAAAAAATGTTCTGTATTTTGTGTGTGGAAGCACGGAGGTTTCAATGTTTTGTTACCTACAGTTATGACTATCAGTCTCTTCTGGACCCCTTTGTCATTAACTTTCTTGCTGAGGTGAGCAGGAAATAGAGTTTAAAATCCCCAGCTCCACCCCAGGTTATTTGCTAGCACTTTGGGTGTCACAGTGCACCCCAGACTCCATTCTTCCATGCTTCCCTCAAACTCTTGTTTGAGCCACTCATCTTTGATCTTCTGCTTCAGATTTGGTAAATATTACCCCTTCCACCCAAAATGTCTCTCTATCCAACCTTTCTCACCTTTTCCTTCAATAGTCTTGTATCGTTTGCGAGATTGCTTGATTTCTTGTATGTTTCTATTAATTTCTGATAAAATACCCCTTTTAACTTTTATTTCAGGTCTACAGTTCATACTGGTATACACAGGTGAAAATATCCTGCCATTACCCTCCTCTCACAGGCCTCCTTTGAGTTAGTAATTCCCCAAATTATAAGGAGTCACTGGCACTGCTGGAGGACCTCAAGATCTCCCACCTTTAAGGATAACAACTACCTTTCAAGGCTTGCATATAGGGGCTGTAGTAAAGGTTTTGTTTCAGTAGGTGGTGATTCTGCCCACTGTATTAGATTTCTGGCCAGTCTGCAATATATTAGGAATAGACAAGGACCTGGAATATATGGCAGTATTGGTATCTTAGCTCCAGTTGTATCTGGAAGGTCTCTGTTGGTCTCTCTCTACCTATCTCCATCCACAAACAGTAATATCTTTATCGCTACCCGCCTATTTATTTCAGTCTGATTTTGAACCTGGTTATGCTAGATGACTTAAACACCTTAAAGGCACTAGATCCCATCTGATCTAGGAAACTAAGCAGAGTCAGCTCTGGTTAGTACTTGGATGGAAGACCAACAACAAATATCAGGAGCTTTAGGCTATATTTCAGAAGAAGAACTGACAAAACCACCCCTGAATATTCCTTGGCTAAGAAAATCCTATGAACTTCATGGGGCCACTTTAAGTCTTGACTTATAGTGATTTGAAGGCACACATACTATAATAGAATTGCTTGGTGGTTTTGATGGACAGTCTGCACCAGAAACTGGCTGGGTGAATATGTCCCTGTTGAACCTCCTGGACTTCTCAGCGTCTTTTGTTAGCATAAACCATAGTATCCTTCTAGACTGCCTGACTAGGATCTGACTTTGGGGCTTTTTTTAAAATATATATTGGACATGGTCCTTCATGGAGGAGAGATTTTCAGAAGGTAGTGTTGGAAGACTTCTCTTTGAGTTCTCAAATTCCATCTTGTACCCCTATTTGTATCTAAGTTGCACATGAAACTAGTAGTGGGAGTGGTTGCCTCAAGCTAATGCCACTAATATACAGGTGCATTGAATTCTGTCTCCCTTTCCAAGTAATTTGAAGATGCTCTAGTTCTATATCAGTACTTCATACTAGTAATGGACAGGATGAGGGCAAACAAATCAAAGCTTAATCCAGAAAAGGTGGTGGTATGACTGACCAGTTGAAAGAGAGATTGATAGGGATTGAACCTGATTTTTAATCTGTACTAAGTTTAGTAATTGGTCAGATTCTTTGAGTCCCATTATTGAGGAAAAGATGAGAAATTGTAATTATAGATGGAATTATACTCCCCTTGAAGATTCATATTCTCAACCTCTGTTGCCAGGCAAAAATGTTTTTGTTGAGACAGGTGCTTGATTTTTAGGATATATTTTGGGGTTTATTTTGGTTGACTTAGGTTTTAGTCTAGTGTTGCTGCCCATGCCTTTTCTTAGGGAATTTTAACTGGAAGTATTTTTTTAAAAAACTTTTATTGAAATTGATATATCTAAAAGAAAATACATACAGGTATGACAATTATCAATCAATAAAATACCAACAAAAATAACAGTAATAACAAACAGGATACATTATATTAGGATGTATTCCATGAGGAGGAGCACTGTTAATTCCAGTTTCATCAATCATTTGTTTCTGGTGATGAAACTTTTGGCAGGGTGCAGGTTTTTATCAATCGTACTGTGACTATTCAGATGCAAAATGTCATTCCAAAGTCGTGTGGACACCTCAGTTGTGTTTCTGCAATAAATGGATACCATTTTTCAACAAAAGTGTGCTGGATTATTTTTCCCTTGATAGTCTGTTGTTTGACAATTTCTCTAGTCACCAGGTATCCCAGATCTGCTTCTACCAATTATGTACTGATGCATTATCCATTTTTCAGGAATTAGCTGTCTCTATACAAACAGCTAGAGTAAAGAATATAATTAGATTTTTATACTTTAATTTTTTTCACAAGTAGATAGATAGTAACAGGAGACCTGGGCAAAATGTTATCTTTTTCCTGTTGATGGTTGAAGCTAATTCCAATGTATTATGCCAAAAATCTATTTATGCTTGAACAATCAAGACACATATGATTGTACGTTCGATGTCACTGCACTCTCTGCAGCATTTTTGAGCATCTGCAGCATTTTTCTGGCGTGGGTCTCCACACATGGTACTACTCACCTCTGCAACAGTATTCCATGTCTGCCTGGCTACCAAACATGTTACCCAGTAGCCCTCTGAACGTTGACCCTGTGGTGTTCTCAAAGCCTTATCTGTTCCTTGACTGCCTCTCTTCATATGGTCTCTCACCTCCTCCCCTAAAACCAGCATGGAGACATATCAATGCCAATTTTACATAGAAGAAGAAGACTCTGAAGAATTCAGAGGCAGTACCATGGTTTTCTGAAAAGAATGCTGTTTCTTCAGATTTTTAACTGTTCTTGACATTTTAATGGGAGTATATTTCAATGGGAATAACATTTATGAATACTTGTCAGAGCATTCTCTTTAGCTGCAGCTGAGTGGAACTTGAAAGAAGGTGTAGAACACATGTTAGACCAAACTCCTAATATTGCTATCACTAGTCAGATTCCCAACCTAATTTGGCATTTTGTCCTCTATATCTATCTTCAATTAAACAATTGTAAATGAATGAGGCTTGACCCTTTCTTTGCTGAGTAGAATAATCACATAATGTTTCAAACAGTGTTAAGGGCTTTGCATCAATTTAGAAGCAAAGGAAGACACGTGGTATAGATGCAGCCAGTTGACAGATAGGTGCTAATTCTGTCACTAAATCTTCTTGAGTTTTAGCTATTCTTCTTTTAAATAAACCATGTACCTATATATCCCTTTACTTTTCCATCATTGAAATTGATACAGTGTGTTGTCATCATAAAATAAAGAATGGGAGAGGAAGGGGCAAATGGGAGAGGGGTCTGATGATACGATATATTTCCATTTGTTCCATATGCTAGGTGAGGTTTATAGCCATACATTTTTTTATCCCTGCAAATTTTTTCTTAGTCATTTTTTAAAATAGTTTAGGCTCTAATGTGGAATTATCCTGAATTTCAAGGTTCACCAGGATGGTGCAGGTATCTTGCATAAGAATCTGAACAATCTGCTTTATTTAAAAAAGCAGTCAAGACTGTTCTCTTCCGACAGGCCTTCCCAGACCAGTACTCCACTGCCTCCCACCAACTGTCCTGCTGTTCTTTAATAGTTAGTTGATTGTAGTTAATGTGTTTTAGGGGGTTGGTTTTAGATGGGTTGGTGGGTGGGGAGGATTGGTTATGTTTTAATGCTTTTAATGTATTTAATGTATTGTTGTAGTGCCACCTCGATCCATGGGGAGAGGCGGGATTTTTATTATTATTATTATTATTATTATTATTATTATTATTATTATTTAGAAAGCTGTAAAATACAGGTTAGTGTCTAGTATTCAATGCTTCTGCTCTTTGAAGCAATATAGTGGATGGATTTTCTGAATTTGGGCTCTTTAATTTGGAAAATGAATTGTTTTATAAGGTTTTGCTTTGAATCTTGCCTAGAAAGGCCAAAAGGAGATCATTTGAAAGAGGAAGAAGAGACACGGGAGTAAAAACATTTTTGAAAGAGCTGTTATTCCCAATGAGGATATTTTAGCACATTCCATGACAATATTTTGGACTTTAACCATTTAATGACTAGACTATAATTTCCATGAATAAACTGATTTAAATTTTTAGTGATTGTGATTCTCACATATATAAAGCCCAATGGCTAGAGTTGAAGACTTATCATTGGTTTCTGTATATCCTGTTGGTGAAATGAAGAATTTATGCACGTCATTTTAGATTTTAAATCATTAATTTGAAGTCCAGTGTAAGTGTGAAAGCTCTTTTAAGTTGATTTAAGCACCGGGATAGAACATTCTGAATTGTTAAGATCAAGACATCATCTGCATAAAGCCCATTCTTGTGATATTGACCATTTATAATAGGGCCTGTTATGTCTGGATTGTGTCCTACAGCATTATCTAGAGGCTTTATTGCCAAGGCAAATAGCAATGCTGGTAAAAGACAACTCTGCTTAGTACCTGGTCATAGTGGAATAGGTAAGGAGACTAATCTGTTTACACAAACAGCTGCCTTTGGATGCATATATAATGTTTTCAGGTTTTCAATAATTTCCCCCCAAAATTCATTTCTCTCTAAATCTCTAAGAGGTATCTCCATTCCAGTCTGTCAAAAGCCTTCAATACATCTGGGGGCACATTGGAATGATGCATTGCCTTAAATGTTTTATGTATAGTGTTTGATAATCTACAATCAAGCATAAATCTTTCAATTGTATGTATTAATGAGTTTTTTAAAAATATAATTTCATGTGTGTATTTCATATGCAGAAAGATGGTGTATGCGGTAGGTAAGTAAAGAGGCAATGTCAGCATTTCCCAGCACTTGCTTGCCTCCATGGCATATGCTAATTTGCTGAGAGCAAAAATAATCCAGTTGCACATTGTGTCTTCCCTCCACACACTCTTTTTTGTACAACATGAAATACTTTCTTAGTGATAGATTAGGCCAGCACAATAACACTAATAAGAAAGAGTGACAGTAATACACAAAAGAGATCTTCTTATGTCATAGACAAGAAATTGTGGAGAACAGCAGACATACAAACATAAGCACACATGGTTTGAAGTATCTAATTCCTGCTGCTACTCTTATCTTTGCCCTAGCCCCTAGAAGGGAAACCACAGCTCCTTGAGAGAGGAAGTGGCTTTCTCCAGACATGGCTGGACTGTTGCCACAGACACATGGGTGAGAATATTTATTGAACTCTAGAACTATCTGTGACAAAGCTTCTTCCTCAGAAATTTGTTTCAACCTGGACACTATGCACAGTCCTACAGATTAGTGTTCCACCTCCAGAGCATGTCTGGTGAAATGCTTCTAGCATCAGTGTAGAGATGACAGCTTCTTTGCTTATGTCATTGCTAGGACCTAGCTTAAGCCTTGCTGCTAACTTATGTTTGATTTAGCTGTACTTTCTGAATTTTACATCATTTGTGTAGTGACAGCAGGGAGAGAAAAAAGTTTTTTTCCTATCTGTTTCCCAGTGACATATTTAAGTCTTTTACTCCAAGTTTCGAGTCAAGTCTCTACTTTCAGGTCTCAAGTTGAGTCTGAAGTCCTTGCAAGATACTTTCAAGTCAAGTCTCAAGTCTGGGAGCCAACTTTAACAGAAACAAAAGAGGTAGTGGTAGGGTGTATGAAGGTGTCAGTGGGCTTACAAGGATCTGTAGGTTCAGAAGTATGGAATAGGATTCTTCTTACTCCCCCTTTCCGAAGCCGAAGGCTTTTGTTTCAATGGGTATAAAAGAGTCTGCAGCTTTGGAACTAGGGAATAGGATCCTTCTTAACTTCCCATTTGTGAAGCTGGAGACTTTTTTTGGAAGGCAAGAGTAGTACCCTTCTTACTTTCCATTACTGAAGCTTCAACAGTTTTAGAAGAAAAGATCCTCCTCAAGTCCATTGCTGAACACATTTGCTATTCCCCTCTGAGAAACATGCCTTGTGTTTTGGGGACAAGTCTTGCCTTCTGCTTTTAAGAAAAGTTTTAGAAGGCTCTTCTGATATGTAGTGGAAACAGGCTGCTGAGCAGACCTCAACCCTGCATCAAGCCCATTGCCTAACCCATTTGTCGTTCCCTTCTGAGAAATGTGCCTACACCTTGGGCTTGTGACATACCATCATGTGACCAGTAGGCAAAAAGAAATGGCAGTGTTGTTGAAAGTTGTATGGTTTCTTGTGTTACTGAACCAAGGGCAGCAAGTTGTGCAGTAAAAATATACAAATCATGAGTCGAGTCGAGTCAGTGCATCATTTATTGGTGAGTCAAGTCCAAGTCGAGTAACTGAAGTGATTTAAGTCTGACTTGAGTCTGAGTCAGTCAACTTGAGTCTAGATCACTGCCATTTCCACAATATACTTTGGAGATTGGTACAGTGATATGCTGATATTGTGTAGTATTAAGAGAATTAAGAAGGATTTCTGGGCAAAAGGGGCAGGCTGAAAGATGCTATGATACTTCCAAGTCATGAGCAAATAGGATATATGTTTACTGCTTATGCACTTCCAGATTGTCAAACCATCGAGATTGACAACCAATTGTACTTTTATGTAGAATACAGAATCTTTACTTTGCACTGATAGTTGCTGTAATGTTTTCATTTCATGATCCACGTCAAGAATCTTACACATACAATTTCTTTTAGTAATGCTGCCGGATTTCTCCTTTTTTTTTGTTTAAAGAAGACTTGACTGAATTAGTATTAATTAGTTACAATGTAGTAGGGACTTTCTTTATTAAGTAGAAGAGCAGCCATCTGACTTTCATGTCCGGAACCATAGGAGTTCCATTTTGCCATGGCAAGTCTCCATCTCACATTTTAATGTATTTGGCTTTTGCTTAAGAGGGTAGGAAATTCAAGAATTATTTGAAGATTTGAAATGCTGGCGTTTGAGGGAAGATTAAAAGAGTGAACTCTGTCCAGATCACACAAAGAAAGCACTAAGGAACACAAGAAAGAAAAGAAGACTTGTTTGCTTAGAAGAGTTCAGGAAATGATAAGTAGGAGTTAGGATGAAAAAGAGAAAATCAAAATTGAAAAGGATCAAACATGAACTGAGACCTCTTGGCATGTGAAGTGGTTTCGTGGAAGAGCCATCCTTACTAGAACAGCTCTCACAGTATTTAATAAAAAGTTTTCACTTTGATATCTATGGGAAATCTTCATTTTCAGTGTGGTTTGAATATTGTAGTCCATGAGTCACTTATTCTAGGCCAGTCATTCAGAATTCTCTAGATTAAAGAGTTGCTTCTTTTTACATAGCTTTACACTGAAAAAGCAGTGGCTCTACAGTTTCTTTCTGCTGAATCTGCTTCATTCCTTGGCTGCCATTTACAAAACACAGAAAGTCACGCTACACGACTTACCACGTGGCAGGATTTGCAGGTCACAGGTATCACATGGCTTCTTCAGCCACATGAACACTTAGGGCAGCCTCTTCCACCTTCCTGGTAGACTCTCTGCTGCCAGAGAAAGCCCCTTTTGGTCAGCAGCCAATTAGTTTAAACCTGCCAGTTTGAATTTATTGGCTGCCTTGGTTTGGGCTCCTGTTGCTGCAGTTTTCCTTCTGGTCCACTTAGAAGGTATTTAGCTTGAGCTCCTCCGAGCTCGAGCTCAGTCTTTGTTGAGTGTTGTCCCTTTGGTATCATATGGTGGTATTCTGCGTCAGTTGTCACAACTTGTGGGTGCTGGCATGGGTCCTGGATCTGGGATGGTGGCTTCCCAGGCCAAGACACGGAGATTCAGGACATTAGGAGTGCAAAGGGAAGCAGGTGTGCAGTGGTCAGCTGGGTACATTTCCTTTGCATTCCGTGGTGGGCAGGTAGCTCTCATGCCTGCCACCTTGAGGATACCAGCCTGACAGGTTCTGGCTCATCGGCCAACAGGCGGATTGGCCGATTCCTGGATCTGGACCCATGCATATGTCAACTCTGTCACATCTGTAGCCAATAAAGTTGTGGCCTTTATTTCCCAAATCTTGTGTGTGTACAGTTTGTTTGTATGCGCTCACAGCCCTGAGCACGCAACTCCCAATGTGATGCTGTTACCTTAAACATTCTACTTTGTGAAGAGTTGCTGGGGAGAATGTGTGACTATTGTTTCAGTGCTAACTATAAAATCAATGTCGAGCTTCAGCCTAAATCCTCTAAAACTGGAATTGACAAATAAGTACTCATAGGTCATTATGCTAGTCTGTAGAAGAGAATTCAAATTGAATGAAAGATTTGGATTTGGAAGATGATGCTGATAATTGAGAAACGTGACATCGCCTAAAGAATGATATCAGACAGAAAGCCAGAAGGTCAGAGGAAAGGTCGTTTCCAGGAAGGTGCTCTTCAATAAAATAGGATCAAAGGAGAACACTGTAAGAAAAAAAACTGCCAATAGGTAGTTTGGTGTAGTGATTTGAGTGTTAGACTACAATCCTGGAGATGAGGGCTCGATTCTGTGCTCAGCATGGAAACCCATTGGGTGATCTTGGGTATGTCATACACCCTTAGTCCCAGAAAACCCTGTGATAGATTTGCCTTAGGATCATCATAAGTGGGAAATGACTTGAAGGCATACAACAACAAAGGAAAGTAGCAAGGTATCAATAACAATTTATTTAATTAGCAAATTACATCTTTTTCTTTGCTGTCTTGAACTCCCATTCCTCCCAGTTCACTGATTATTTCACTCTAGATTTCCTCATTTTTTACATTAGTCTCTAGATTTCTCTTTATTAAGTACCTCTGGGCAAGTCTTGCGAAATATAACCAAAAAGGGAGCCTTTCATGTGACTCCTCTGTGACCAGGCAGGAACTAAAGGGTGGGATGTGACCTGGATATCTATGTTCTGAGTAGGGATGTGTGAGCAAAGTTGGATGCCAAAGGACTCAGCTTTTGCAAAAGCACAGCTCAAACTCTCACAAGACTTAAAAATGGTTATGATTTCCATCTGCCACTTCTAACGTCCTCCTCAGGACTCAGCAATTAACCTGTGTTGGCCACTCAAGCAAGCTATTGACATCTTGATAGAGCTCACAAATATACAAATAGGGGGCACTAGGTTTTGTAAGCACCTCTCTTTAAATATTTCTGACATCCTGTTCATTGTTTTTGGAAGGTTACAAGCAACAAGAACTCAGTGGGAGCTGCTCCCATCTCACTGGGGCAATGAATCTGCTGTGGGTTTTACTCCACACTTTAAAGGATCTGTCCAAAGTGCTAATCTCTATTCCCCAGAATAGATTCAGAACTTTGGATGGCTGCCTTAAAGGTAAGACTGAAACCACAAGCAGATTCACTGTCCCGCTGACATGGATGCCACCAGCCACTCCTGGAAGGAATGATCTGATTTATGTTCTTTGGTGTTGTACTATCCTTCATTATGCCATTTGCCACTGGAGCCCAGTATGAACTTTTCCCGCTAGCCACAACTGGTTTCGTGGCATGTGAAAATCACTCATATAATTTGTTATTGTTGTCCTTTTAGTTTGCCTCAGTGTGCTTCATTACCAAAATGGAAGTTTTAAAAGTTTATGTTTAAGCAACTCACTCTGAGGTTTTAAAGTTCATTTTTCCAAGGACAATTTGTGAAAGCATCCATTGTAACTTAAACAAAACCACATTTTTTTTCATGGAAAACTGTCTCTCATTTTAAATCCATGGTGTGATGCCCAGAAATTATTTGGAATACAGGACTCTAACGTGAAACCTAGCCACCTTAGACAAAACAGACCATTAAAGCTGTGTTTTATATTGTGTGGTTTGGATTCAGATACCGCATTGAAAAATGTTATAATTGTTTTAATACTGTTTTACCTTGCCATCAAGTGCACTAAAATATATGAAAAAATAAGAAACATACAATGGGGTGCTAGCTTAAATAGACCTTAACTAGCAAACAAACTGCAAACAAAGATTTCCTGACTATTGTAAGCCAGTTTTAATGCTGATTAAGAAAGAAATTGTAATCCTGATTTCAGAGTTTTTGTGATAGTTAGAAACATGCATAGTATTTTTGTTTATGACTTGAATCTAGTTCTAATGGTAATACATCCAGTATTTGTGAGTAAGAAATAAAGAAAAACATTTATGCATAATAACTATGCCTACATAGACTTTTAGGTTGTGTACACTTGATTTATGTTAAATGTGCACATGAGATCACCTGTGATAATCCTGTACACAGGTTGCAAATTGATTCAGTTTCATACATTATTTTTCTACTTAATTAATTAAGATAAAAACTTTATCTATGAAAATGATTGTTAAGTTTGCCATGATTGTATATAAGCTTTGGAAGAGAAATATGCCACAGTACAAAATACATGCACTCATGAGATTCCACCAAAAAGACAGCAAGCAGTCAATTGAAGAATAATTCAATTATGAAGTGGTTCTTTTTCTGGTTGCCGTTTTGTTTTCCAAATAAGAGAGGTGAATATAGGTTGGCACAGTAGACTCTACTTCCTTGTTAGAGAGAATTGCCAGCTTTGTCCACAGTGGAATAGATATCTTAGTCAGTATTTAAATTGACCCAAAGTCACCAAGAGCCTAAGAGTGAGTTTTCTTCACACCAAAGACTTGTCATTGGTCCAGATTCAGAGGCTCAGAGGCTCTTTTTCAGGTACGCAAAGAGGGTTACTTCTTTTATTTGAGATCCTGCCCCCAAAATATTCCTTCCCAAAGAAATCTCTTGCTCTGAAGAAAATAAAATACGCAAAATATCTTTCATCATTTTGTTGTGTGATGTGCAAGTTTAACAGTTAAAACAGCTTGAAATATTAAACTGATAAAAATAATTTTAAAAGACTAAAAATACATTGAACACGTTAACAAGTTAAAACAGTTCAAAATGATCTATGTGTATGTTTTGGAAAAAAATTTAGGACTCAAGCTTTAACTTGACACTCAAAAAAAGCCAGTGTCAGCAAAGAGAGGACGTTTAAGAAATGGGGTGCCACAACAGAGAAGGCCCTTTCCAATGTCCTTCCTCATTATATGACTCCTACTAGTGGAAGAAAGAGAGGAACTCTTGACAACAGAACTCAGCCCTTGGGCAGGCCATGGAGATGTGCTCGTTCAAGTATAAGGTCCCATCCTGTTTAGCCTTTAAATGTCATCTGGCATCTTGAATTCAGACTGGAGGAATATTGGTAATGGATTTATCCAGTACAGATTTGCTTTGAAGACCCTTTATGTACATCAGTCAGTAATCAGGTTTTGGCTAGGATTGTTTGAAATGCCATCTTGCTGTTACTGTTATTGCATATGCACATTACAATGGGGTGGCAAAGTGCTGCATTCCAGAACTTGTTGAGCTACAGTTTCTGTTATTCTTCATAATTTTATATGCTGGCTAGGATTTATGAGAGTTGGAGGCCAACAGCATCTGGAAAGCCACACTTTATCTACCCTTGCTATACAGAATCCTCCTGGAAATAGTTCTGTATCAGGTGAATTTTTATCTTGGTTTTGTCTGTTTGAAAATTCTCTTTTTTCCCCTTAGTATCACATAAATGGATTAGGAGATAAAATTAAAACATTAAGGGGGATAAATAGCTAAGAAAGGTGGTAAATTGGGTAGCAAGGAGACACAATGGAGAGTTTGTTGTTCAGTATTCAAAACAAAAGCAACCCGGATGTAGAGTGTTCTTCCTCTGTAATTTATAGCTGTAGAAGTGGATCCAAATACTTTTTACAAGAAGGTGGATTTTTCATACATTGAATTGTTTTGGAAGATTCAGTGCCATCTGCTTAAAATGAAAACATGGAAATTAGTAAGTTTTAAAACAGGAAGAAATGAGTGGATAGAGAAGCCAAATAGAGTATCATCATATTAAAGGAAATCATTATTTTGACTTCACATGTTTTCTGGAGGAATATCTCACATGCCCAATTTTAAAGAAGCTAGAGACAAAACACATGATAAGCAGCTTCATGCTGTGTATCCATTGGTGCTTCAGACAATACATGGAACACATCCCCAAGCTTTATTTATTTATGAGTTATTCAGACTTGTAATGTACCCGTTTTCTTCTCTCCTGTGTGCAGTTCCAGACTCATGTGATCTCAGATTTAATACACCTATTCCCAGAAGGCCCAAAAGTTTATCGGAGAGCATATTTAAACAAACAGCATCATGAAGACCAAGCAGCTATCAAAACAACTCTGGGATAGAATTGTGCAGAAGCACTATTGGGGTAGAGTTATAAAAATTATACTAAACTACAGACATTCCTCAGAGCATAAAATGGAAAAAGGCTGTCCATCAAAAGTTATTGACTGGATGAAAAGGGTACTAATTAGAGAAGTAACCTAAACGAACTGGAGAGGCTCACAGTTGAGCTGGAGGCAGTTGTCCATGGGCCAGTTGTCACCCTGATGCTCCACAGAGTTGGGCATGATGGAAGAGTGGTGAGAAGAAAGTACTTGCTGAAAGAATCTCACATAAAAGCCTATTTGGAACAAAAAAGCATGCTTTTCCTCAGCATGGACTAAGAAACCACACAGAATTAAGGGCAAGATGGATGTAGCTGAATACGAGGACAATTCTAGGGGAAAAATGTGTTTCTGTTGCCAAGGAACCTGGTTGGGTTCACTTTTTAGCAGGACAATAACAGGCAAAGTAACACTGGTGTGGTTTAAAAACAAGAACCTGAGTGTCTTAGAGTGACTCAGTCAGTGGCTAGATCTCTGCCTGATTGATATTCTGGGGCAAGACCTGAATGTAACTGGTAGTTAGTGGTCTCCATTCCAACCTGAGAGTGCTGGAACAATTTTGCCAAGAACAATGGGCAAAAGTTCCAGGAGTCAGATATGCAAAACTGATAGAACTTACCTAAGAAGACTTGCAGCTGTAATCACTGCCAAATTCTTTTAGGAAATTAATGTGAAAACATTCTAGTACAATCTTGGGAAAAATAGCTTCTCAGTGGAGCCAACTAGGGAACTGGTCCCTGGCACATTGGAAAGGAAATAATTGATAGTCTATCACATCACATAGCCCAGGAAGCATTGTTTTAAACCATTGGCCATCTTGAACGTTTAAGGCACTGGATGATGGGATGAATATATACAACTTAAATAGATAGTATTTACTATGTAGAACCACTGTGGTATAGTGGTTTGAGCATTGGACTATAACTATGGAGAAGAGAGTTCAAATCCATGCTTGGCATGGAAAACACATTGGGTGACCTTGGGCAAGTCACGGTCTGTCAGCCTCAGAAGAAGGCAATGGCAAACCTCCTCTGAACAAATTTTGCCAAGAAAACCTTGTGATAGGTTTTTGTTAGGGTTACCATGAGTCAGAAGTGTCTTGAGGGCACACAGTAGCCACAGATTTGCTACATGCATTCATTTCATTTGTGTTGCTACCCTTGTAGTAACAAGGAGACCAATTGCATACTGTGTGAAATTCCCCCCAGATACTGAACCATTTCCCCCCTGGTTATTGTGCTATTGTAGAATGAAGGTGCAAAAACTTGCAGGGAAGTAGGTGGCTGAGGCCAGATATAGGCATATTCAGCTGGTTCCCCCACCCCTTCCCATGGTGTCCCTATGGACTCATAACCTTGGTACACAAATGGTCAGGAGGCCCTGCTAAATGGGGTGAGCTCTTACTGAGGAATAGTCTGCAGAATTGGCTAGAGGGATCTTTTGCACTCAGAGCCTTTCTTTTAGAGCAAGGAAGATTCTGGATTCAACACAGTGTGTCTTCTGGTGGTGGGTGAAATTGTAAGAAAGCCTGAAGGTGGCACTGAAAACAAAGCAAAGCACTACAGAGTTATTTTATAATTTGGACTCAGTCAGGAGGGATCTCACAAGTGCCTGTACATGTTGAAGCTACTGTGAAAACTCACCCTGCAGTGCTTCCTATACTCATGTAATAGGCTAGAAGTTGTACTGTGTTGTTGTGTAGAATAATTTGTATAGATTGTATAATTCTGTTATATAGAAAAAAATGATAATATATACACAGTCCCATAAATTTACAAAGTTAGGTTTTCACGAAGTGTTTTTGTACAATGGACCTGTATAAATACTATTTCCATCTGTGAAATAATATGTCCTCTTAAATTGAAGCATAATTGCCAATATCCTTTGTCATGATATTACTTTTTATCTGTGTTATTAAGCCTTGTAAACTAACACTAATAACTTAATTCAAACAGTTCTAGAAATGCTGTTCAAGCTTGTGTTGTACTTTCCTTCAGTTTAATAATCTCCTTCCAAATTTATATTGGTTTCTGGAAAGGAGGACTCGTTAGGAGTGTTTTTCCAAATTGGCCACAATAATCCACTGAGATCTGCCAGCTGAATCATTGCTATGCTTGTGAAATTGCCAAGAGTGCTGTTGGGGAGGGGCTGAAATTTTCACAATACTTTACTGTTATTCAGACTTCTTCTTACAATTGACCCCAAGATGTTGACTGAACTGTATGTTCAATTTTTGCTCACAAAATTTCTTGGGTAAGTCTCTTGACATACCTTGCTTGCCAATATTGTAAATATCTACTTTAAAATGCTTTCTACTAGGAATGAAAAATGTTTTTGTATTAGCAAGTAGTGATGAAGGCTTTAATAAGGACATAGATTTGGTTCAGAGCCACCATAACATATTGATTTGAGTACTGACCTGTGACTGTGGAGAACAGGGTTCAAATTCCTGCTCAGCCATGGAAACCCCCTTGGCTACCTTGGGCAAATCACACTCTCTCAGCCTCAGAGGAAGGCAAGGCAAGCTCCCTCTGAACAAATCTTGCCAAGAAACCCTGTGACCGTACTTCAGAAATCACTTAAGGTCACATAACAACAACAGGGTTTGGATTGTTAAGTGCATCTTGGTCATCGTAAATAAAAGACTGTTGATAACAGAGCATGCAACATTTTTTCATGAAAACATCCTCTACAGCGGTCTTCCCAACTCTATACCCTCCACATGTGTTGGATGGGTGTTGTAACCCAAGGGCACCAAGTTGGGGGAGTTTGCTTTTCAATATTAGACATTTGTGTTACCATTCTCTATGTTTGCACAGATACTTCACATTTTGTTTCTTTCTATGTTTCTGCTGTGTTCTACAACCGCTGTTCCTGGTTATGCACTCTATATGTATGTTTTGTATTAGACTGTAGACAGGTAAGAGTCAATAGAATTTACCGTATGTAATATGCTTCAACTTCGACCGCGATGTAAGATTGTTGCTTGCACGTGAACATTGTAAATATTCACATGGGAAAGCTTCTAAATAGTACCATAAGTTTCTTAAGGTTTGTAATAGCCAGTTCTCACCTAGTCAGAGGGACAAGATTCAGTGAACAAGGTGAAGCTGGGGCAGGGGCAGGAAGCAGCAGCAGGCAAAGTCAACTCGTTAAGATGAGAAAGCAAGCACAATTTCAAAGCTTTAATGCGGGCTAGATTTTATCACCAATTTGTGATCCAGTTTGGTTCATAGACATTCAAGTCTGATGAATGGTCTGAATACTCTGTATTTATTGCCATTGACTAGTGCATGATGGCAACACAGGCTTAATAGCTGCTAAATAAACCTCTTAGGAGTTAGGTTCAGCTGTTACTGTAGGACTGAGTTCTAAAAGTGTTTCCTTAAACTGACAGTTAAGCAGAGAATGGTTAATGTTAAAAAAGAAAGAAAGAAATGGACCTAGAAGGGGTTTTGATCTTGGGTTCTTTAGATCCCAGGTCAAAGAGGAGGGTGGTACTCCTAACTTAAAGCTGGGCAAAAACATGCATGTAGATAGGTCTCATAGTTCCTAGTCGATTGGAAATAGTTTCAAAGTGAACATTCACCTCTATTCATTTTGGGTCTTGCATATATAAAAAATTTCATCCAAGGGTAACTACTTTCAAATGTTAACAATACAACAGTCTGTAGCAGCATCCTAACAATGCTTTACACTCCCCAAGAATTAATTGGATAGGAATAAGAATGATAAGAGTAATATTATTATAAACGAGAGAATAGAGGAGACCTACTTCATTTAAAGCTTAGAATCAAATCCGTCAAAGAAAAGTTGGAAGTATACGTAGATTATTTATAAATGGAGGCTATCTTATATAATGGTAGAATTGTGTGTGTTTGTAATTAAATATACAATATAATCATGTCAGAGGGAAAAAACTGACTCCATTTATAATGTTCCAATTGGAAAAAATAATCTACAATGGTCATTTATTTTAATTTTATTTACTTGACATTTTGTAAGAATATTGGATTTGTTTTGTCTTGTTAATGTCTTCAATAAAGAAAACTGTTTAAAAAGGATGTTTCATTGATAATAGTTGGGAAAAATAATTTGCAGTTACCTTCAAGTAGGCAAAAATTGCAACAACTTGCCTGACCCCTCCCCTGAGAAAAATGAGTTCTGAGATCCATGACTTTGTTCTGTTCTAAGGTCTGATAAACTCTTATTCAACTTTTGTGGTCATTTGAATGTAAGGATGGTGAAACACTCTCTTAGTTCTTGACACAGCACTTACCCAGCCCAAAGGATCGATATGAATGTGGTAACAGGAGATAGGTCATAGAGGTTCTGCCATGAGTTTTTGAAAGTATGTGCTTGGTCACATTCTACCCATAAGTGGTCTTTTAACCCTTTTTTCTGCTCATACACTTTTTCTGTTTGAATCTATTTCCCTGGAAACATCTGCTAGCTTTGCTTTTCTCCTACAGAACAAATAGCAGCAGTGGTTTATTTGTTGTTAATTGCCATCAGGCAATATATGGTGAATCTATGAATTAGAGACTTCCAACACATACTGTTATTAACAGCCCTGCTGAGGTCTTCCAGACTCAGGGCTGTGGCTTCCTTTATTGAGCCTCTCTACTTGAAATGCAGTCTTCCTCTTTTTCTCCTGCCTTCCAGTTTACCAAGCATTATCATCTTTTCTAGTGAGTCATGTCATCCCATTGTGGGTTAAAATACTTCAGCAGAACTTCATTACGGATGTCATGCATAATGTTGGGTTTGATTATTAGTTGACACTCTGGAGGAAAGAGTGGCTGACATTCCTACGTAATTTGACAGGTAAAATCTAGTTTTCTATACTGATAGAATGCTGTTTCATTTAAATGCATATTGTACAAAGCAAGTGCATATCTCCTTTCTAGTATTTGCTGTGTTTCACCAGTTATTAGCTAAAATACCTACCAGTCTGCTTGTTCTTTATTATACCTTGTAAGTTCTTAGGTTGCCTCAGTATTTTTGGAACCATTAGAAACAATACTTGTATCAGTCCAGCCCTCTTCCAATCAAGATCTACTTGAATTACTGCTAGTTAATTGGTTTACAGGAATACAATATTATTTTACAGCCTTATAATTTGTAAGGCAATTTTTACTGCTCTGATTAGAACTGCAACTATGGTTTAAATGAGTTTGTTTATGCCATTTTAAATTTAAGTATAAATCTAATTTAGCTTTTAGAGGAAACTCAGTGGCTTTGCCACTATGATTTATTGCCTCCCCTCCCCCTTTTCATTCTAGCCTAGACAGTATTCATTGAAACACAAATAAATCAGAAGGAGAGGAAAAGATTGATTTCTTTGCAAATATGTTTATTGTTGCCTCCCAGTTTGGATTGAAGATTGTTTTGGTAGATGAACACAGAACATTCGAGGCAAATTTGGTCTGCTGATTTACAGTGCTGTCATTATAAAAAGCCATAATGATGTATGACAATGTACAACAGGAAAAGATTTGCAACAAAGTGCCACTAAGGACTATGTTGGTGGTCCAGTTCCTCTTCTAAGAGGTAATCCTAAATAAAGAGTGCTAACTTGTTTGTTACAAGGCCATCCCTTATAGCCAGAGCCTCTTCTACACTCTCCAGTAGTCTGTGGCTCTACAGTTTTGAACTGGTACCAGGCTATACCTTGCTCCCTTCAGTGTCAGGAAATGTGTTCAGTTCCTGCCATGGGGCAGTAATAGTTTTGTGCCTGGATCTACCAGGCAACACTATCTTCTGAGCTCTGATAATGTTATTCTGGGAAAACTGATTGGGAAGGGAGATGTAGTAGGCAAGTGCATCAAAGGAGGTCAAAGGACAAGTATAGCAGAACATATGGCTCTTCACTTCTAGAACTGGATTGCTTCTAGCTTCCACTTGCATACTTGCAGCCAAAGTGACAGAGGCAGCATAGGAACAGCCTTTATTTGAAGACTGGATGCCATTAGGGAATTTTCTTCCACCTAGAAGTAGTTTTTTCCCCCCTGTTCCCAAACATAGTTTCTCAGTGTGTGGACTCATTTGGACTTTTCCACATTAGAAACAACTAAAGTGAGAATCTTGTGTTTTTTTTTAAAGAAGATTTGATTCAGGACTAGATCTGACAATGCATCTTTCAGGTGATCATAGAATCATAGAATCACAGAGTTGGAGGAGACCACAACGGCCATCGAGTCCAACCCCCTGCCATGCAGGAACAATCTTGATGCATGTGCCACTTGGCTCCTTGAAGGAAAGGATAGATATGAATGGAATGAAGAAATACCATGAAAGAGTTTTGTGACATCTTAAAAGATTTGTAAAATGTATTTGGCATAAGGTTTCATGGACTCCAGTCCACTTCGTCTGATACCTTTGCATGATGTTATGAAATTGTTGTTTTGCTGCAAAGGAGTAACCTGGCTATCTCCCTGGAAACTGTTACCAAAAAATATGGTTACAACATTGTGAGTTTTCCATATGCAAAAAGTAAGCTGTATTTGCATGCTTCCAAGGAGAACGAGCGAGCTCCTAATTCTATTCATTCTGTTCCACACTGTTTATTGTATAAGTACACATTCTGAAATGCACAGTTGCACTGAGATTTAATATATGCTCACATTGGATCATGATGTAATTAATCTCCTAGCAAGAGCACAGTGGCTACGGCATTTGAAAGCTACACTCTATCTATGTATTCTAGTTTAGAAAGAATAAGAATGACCTGAATCTGCCAGATTGCTCCCTTTTTTTTTACTCCATGGTGCCTGATACGTATAAATGTTTCAGACTCTTTCAGTTGTAATTAAACCTTAATTCTAAATGTATTATATGAACATAAGTTGTGTTGATTTCAGTGGGACTTACTTCTGTGTCAAGATATTTTAACAGTACAGCTTAAATTTAATACAGATGTACCGATGAGAAAATACAGACCCTACAATGGCAACCATATTTCTAAAAGTAGTACTAGCAGTAAACTGGTTGTAAAAACGAATCCCTCAGCAAATGTGTGTGCAAATAGAGTATTAGAGGCCAAATCAAAGTTCTTCTGAAATAGTCTTTCTGCTTGGGCTATGTTCAGCTCTCAATCCTGCCTCGATGCAACTTGGATGAAATAAAAAAAAAGTTGTAATGATTGAACTTGTCAGCAAGATGCTGCATGTATGCAGAACAGTGTCTGTACAATTTTGGCTAGGCTCAGTAGCAAACAGGAGTTTGGCTTCGTTGCTTCCTGTTCCAGAATCAAAATGCTTCGGTTGCTTTTTAACCATCTGCTTAGCAAATTATCTTTTTCTCCCTGTGAAGGTGCAGTGGGCACTGTGCATGTAAACTAAGACTCCCTTTCAATCCATGACATAAGTGCTGCTTTGCAGCACGAGATACACTGTGGTACCATTTTGGAATTACCATTTCTGCCTCCCTGTTAACAGTTTATCCTCCTACAGTGACATATATAGGAAGCTCTACTTGCTGATACAACCAATGTAGTTTAGCAGTTTGAGCATTGGACTAGGACTCTGGAAACCAGGGTTTGAATCTTTGCTTAGCCATGGACACCCACTGAGTGACGTTTGGGAAGTCACAGTCTCTCAGCCTCAGAGAAAGGCAAAGGTAAACCCCCTCTAAACAAATCTTGCCAAGAAAATCCCTTGGGGTTGCCGTAAGTCAAAAACATCTTGAAGGCACACAACCTGTTGGTGATTAGGATTAAATTTCTAGTTGCCAGTGGTGATTTAGTGATCATGTTTGTGAACTCCGTCCCAGAATCCAAAGCTTGTAGCTGATTATATGCAGTGCAAATGTCATATACATCAACTTTTTTTAGCAACTAATACTTGACAATTTAAAAGGGATTCCATTTAGTGCAGGTTTTATGTAAAGCTGTTTACGTTAAAGTAACATCCAATTAAAATGTATTGTGTAACCCACATCAGAGTTGAGTACAGATTTTCTGTTTTAAATGACATATGGCCTTATTTATGAAAATAAAAATCAGCATGTTTTGATGATATGTTCACATAATTTATGTGAAAAACCATGGGGGAATGCTTTTATTGAGTAAGCTATTATATTCTGGAATTCATTAAGTTTCTTTTAACCCATGTGTGCAGCTGCCCTCCCCAATTCAATTTTCTATCCTGGAACAAAGGGGCCAATATCAAATATTAGCGGAGATTGGGAACAGGGAGGAACAAGTTGTACTATACCATCCCGTGCCATCAGTAGACTGTGTTTCAAAGCACAGATTCATTTGACTTATTAAATAACAAAACTTATAAATACATCCCAGACCTGGTGTTTTAGGCAGGAGTCCAGAAACTCATGCAAGTCAACCAGAGTACATTTTTGTTCCTTCTGAATTGGGACCTAATGCTTTTACTACACAATTGTTGCACAATAGGTCTTCTAAATAAGTTATTTGTACTGTTTATCTTTGCCCCAAATAAAACTGGTTTCCTTGATCAGTTAAATCAAATGAGCAAGACTACATTTTATTCATTCCTTACTCTATTTCATGATTGTTCTAGGTCTCTGTGAATATTTCCCAGTTGCTTAAATTAGATTATCTATAATGTCTATGTGAGAGGAAGTGTAAAGTGGGAGGAACGTGTCCCGAGGTGCAAGAAGCTAGTAGTGAGGGTGGAGTGAGTAGTGTGGATTACTTTGTGTGGCAGAAAATCAATTCATAGTGCAGATGGGTCTGTGGTACCATGGTCACACTCCCCCCCATATTTTCATGGTTCATTCAACTTTTTTTATCAATGACTTAGATGACAGGGTGAGGTGAGGGATTACTTACACATGGAAGGATAGGAACAGAATTCAAAAAGGCCTTAATAAACTAGAAAATTGAGCATAAATTAATAAAATGAAATTCAATAGAGACAAATTCAAAATTCTACATCTAGGCCACAAAAACTAAATGTACAGGTATAGGATGGGGTACATGGTCCAGAAATACCACATGCGAAAAGGACCTTGCAGTTATAGTTGATCATAATTTATAGTTGATTATATATTATAGTTGATCATATAGTTGAACATGAGCCAGTAGTTTGATGCTGCAACAGGAAGACAAACACTATTTTAGCCTGTATTAATAGAAATATAGTTTCCAAGATGAGGGGAGTAGTTCATCTGGAGTATAGGTACCACAAGACTCCTTTGCCATGCTCTCTCTTTTAGTCACCTCTTACAGAATAGTTTAGTCCCGATGTCTACCATATTGAAAATAAGTCATATTCTTCCCAGAGGAATTACTCTAGGAAAGTCTTTATAGGAATTGCCTCTGTTTTGATGTTTCAGATGCTATAATTGACTGGAAACTGACTGAAATTATAGATCTCATAAACTGACTGATCCTCCTTATGAATTTACACAGTTATTATAGCTGCTTAGGAACATGTAGTAGGGCTCTCATACATGCATGCGGCTCTGGGCTAGGATTATTTATATTTCAACAACATTTTAATCATTTTGTCATAGCTGGCTTTTGTCCTATAGCTTGTGCTAAAGAGGAAGAATTATTGTATCTCATCCTTATGCCAGTGTGTTTTAATAAATAAAGATTAAGATCTTTGAGGAATAATAGTAAAGAAATCAAAATGAACGGATAGTGTTGTGATAGTGCGATCCATACTTGAATGTCTCACTGTCATCTGGTGAGCCAATCAACTGGTTGACCTTCATTGTTTAACGGTACAGTCAAGCAGTAAATAAATAAGCGTGACAGATTAATTTTTACTGATCCATCATGGTCAATGGATATTGTGTACATGCATTCAATTGCTCTGAGTTGTAGAGAATTTGAATTTCACATAAGACAGGCACCTCAGCAGTATCCTGTTACCAGAAATGCTCTGTATCCAGCAGATATTTCGAAGATGTCAATGTGTATGTTGAAGTCTGTGGACTGTGGCTGAATCAACAAAGCAGTTTCCAGTTATGTTTTTAAAATATGTGGAACATATATTCAGATAACATGGGTGCCAAGCTGTATACAGCATATTTGTCAAATGCAATATCCTGCTTTGGCATCATCAAGTTCTTATAATCTTATAAAGAAAGCCCACAATGCCCTTGGCTAAAGCCAGTGCATTATGGGAGAGACAAGTTATCTTCATTATACTGCCCCAGGTGATTGGCAGGCCGTTATGTGAAACATGTTGTCTTCATTTTCTTGTTGGATCACTTTTAGAATCATCACTCCCAAAGCAAGTAAAGTAAAGCAAATTCAAAGCTCATTTGCTTGCCAGAATCTCTTTAACAATTGTGAAAGCTAATAAATGTATTAGTTACCATTTCAAATCTACTGAGACTTAATCCACATGATGGTAGTATTCATTTCTGAGAATTGTAATAGTTCCAATCAACTGTGGCAGCTGCTGGCAGCACCTCCTATTCCTAATGCAATTTGCTGTTTTATGTACTGTTGGATAGCTAAATCCAGCTAGGTTAACAAAGAGCTGTGCACTCTGGTCTTGATTATTGTTACCAAAATTAAATAGGCCAAGAGCCAGATTGCATGGAGCAAAATAACCTATGAGCGACATGGAGAACAAAAGCCATGATGAACAGACTTAATATTTCTTGGCTAAATAAGGTTAATAATTTTTCAGATCAACAGATCCTCCCACCTTTTCTTAACTGGATGACAGTTAAATGATAGCTCTTACAAGCAAAGATCAGTTGTGAATTAAGAAGAATGATTCCTTTTTCAGTCCCTGTAAAATGTCCTGCTTTTTCTTATGCCATTCCAAACTCTTTTACAAGTTGGTGGATGGGTTTTTTTTTTGGGGGGAGGAAGAGCAGTTCAAAATCTCAAAGTTGGTAGCCCAAACATATTTATCAAGTTAAGCAGATTTTGCCAGTTGGTTCATTTTAATTTGAGGGAAATGGGAACAGTATAGATAGGAAGAACCTCAGAGGTCAGTTTTCAGGAGTGAGTTTTTCCTATTGTCTGGTCCCCACACACCCATGACATGGTCTAGAACAGGGGTGAAATTACATAACTTTTCAGAAGTTAGATTGCAATGTCCAGTGGCCCTAGCCAGCAGCCAATGGTGAGGAATGCTGGGAGTTCAGCTGACAATCCTTCACTGCAAATATTCTTCTGGCTTTGTATCCACATAAAAAAAATTGTGTCTGTTACAGAATGAAGCAGAATGTTCTGTGCTGAAGTACATCTCCAGTGAATGTCATGGTTGGCATTATTATATTCTTGATATTTTGTTGCTACAGGAAGAGAAATCTAGAAGAAGTCTGCAAAGTGCCAAAATCACTGTTGTAGATTACAGCATCAGTAGTGCTTATTTCAAGAGTGTAGGGCTGTCTGTGCATTAGCTGATGGTTTATGGTGAGTGACTATCTATCTAATGCTTTAAAGCTCAACTGAGATGCCATGCCATATGTGTTGTTCACCATTCCATTTAGCAACTTTGATTTGAAATTGTGTAGTCTGAGATGGGAACTTTCACCACTGGTTAGGCTGTGATACCAGTGTGATCTGTGGCTTCAACCCCAGGCAGATTAGAATTATTCTGCATAGAAGGTAGTGAGGTTCATATTTAGGCTCAATAAGACCAGTTTTTATTATGGTCTTATGGATTTTATCCTCATTTTCTTACAACTCCAATCACTTTTTCAGGGGAATATGAGGCTAAATGAATCCACTTTCCTTTCAGTGTTCTTTGCTGTCGCACCTTGATCAGGAATTGGATGGGTATAGATAAGATGCAAATATAATTGGATCACATCCATATGTTTCCAGACCTGTTCTCACAACCATTAAGTTATGCTATCATTTGAATCAAGCCTGCCTTCATAACTGTGCATGAGACATCACACTGCTGTCCTATTTTTTTCAGCCAACGTGGACTGAAATAGCTAAACATGCCCTGATTCCTGAAAATTCTTTCTGTGTCTTGTTGGTGGTCCCAAAGTCAAGTTTTTAATCCTTTAATGATTTTTACTGCCAAATCACTACAATCTATAGCATTAATGAGTAGGTTCCACCTTGAATAGCCAATACATATTAAGAATACATATTGTTGTTGCATTTTTCATAGTTGATATATCTTAGCAACAAACTGTGAACAGTCTCTAGATTTACAGAATTAAAATGAGTGATAGTGTCACCCAAGCCTTCTGCATTCATTAACTGTGTTTTATTAACATACAAAGAGAGATGTATGCTAACCCCAATCCCTCTGTCCTTAGTCCTGTCATGCAGGAGCAATGGGTATAATTGGGTGAATATCTCCTATACATGGACCTGTCTGTCTGCCCAACTATCGATCTGTCTTAGGGTTCCCATCCACACACAGGATTTGATTTAAACTTGTTGCTTTCTGCATGAAGAGAGCAATGGAACTGGGAACTGAAGGGGCGAAACTAGCTCAGTCCCTTCTTCACTTGTTGATTAAACATGATTAGGTAATGAACACATACTGTTCTGGTAAGATCTAATTATCCTCTAGAGGTCCCGTAAACTCCCTAGATGGGGAAAGCAAATCAGGATATTTGAAAATGTATTTATTAAAATTTGCAGAGAATGAGCTCTTTCTAATCTTTTGCAATAAAAAAAAAATAAAACAGAATTTTGTAAAACATTATCACTTAAAAGATGAACAAATTTATTAGGGCATAAATGTTTGTGGACTAGAGTGTTCTTAGGCCATTTCGGCACTAGAGTGGAGGAGCGTTTCACCACATGTCATGAGTGGTGTTTTTTACTCCAACTTACCCTGATTCCTATCTGCATGCCCCCCAGTTTCTATTGAAGTAAAGCAGAGAAAATCATTTGTAGCTTCCGCATGATCCATTCTTGTGGAACTCCTATTCCCCTCCCTCGCTCCACCCTGCCACTGCTGACTGGTCAATTAAAAAAAAAAAACCTTGTAGAAACCCTTGCTTCATTTTAGTGCACGTGTGTGAATCGATGTATTGCTTCTGCATGTAGGAAAAATTGCAGCAAAAACGGTTTGGGTTATTTACATTGGACTTTTTCCATATTTACAATACATCAGTTTAACATCAATGTTAACTTCGCTAAGACCTCAACTCCTGTGGAACCACGGAGGACAGAACAATGTCAAACCGGTTTAACATGCAGATGTAAAAGCGACAATACAATGCTACTGCGATGTATCAGCCTTGTGCAGAAAGGGCTTTTTTCTGTTTTTACAGTACATCAGTTTAATGTCGATGTTAACTGTGCTAAGACCTCGTCTCGTGTGGAACCACGGAGGACAGAACAACGTCAAACCAGTTTAATGTGCAGATGTAAAAGCGACAATACAACGCTACTGCGATGTATCAGCCTTGTGCGGAAAGGGCCTTAGTCACATACATGAAGTATTGTGGTGAGCTGCAGACCCAAATATGGAGATCCAACATGGGACACCAGAATCTGGGACACTAGGGCTGGACTCCCCACTCAGACATGGAAACCTGCTGAAACCTTCCCCCTTAAGGGAGGCATGTGCTCTCATTGGAGGAGGACAATGACAAACCTCCTCTGAAGAAATCTTGGCAAGAAGACCATAGGATAGGGTCATCATAAGTCAAAGTTGATTTGAAGGCACTGTATATACGCACACACGCGCGCGCGCGCACACACACGGTTGTTTGTTGGGTGGGAGACAATCTCATTGTAATCTTCCTTTTGAAGTTCTTTTGCTGAGAAATAACCAGGATAAGACTTCATGCACCTGAAGTGGACCAAGCTCTATGAAAGTTTGTCCTATTATAAATTTGTTATTTCTCTGCCTGGACATTAGGTCTGGAAATGTTGAATGGAAGATTAATTATCACATTATATTTTACAGAGCCACTCTTGGTTATTTATTTTAGGAAGTCTAATCCATTATAGTTTATTCCAAACAATAATTTGTTAGTATAATCGTAGAGTTCAGCTGTCACTGTTCTTGATTTAAGTAAGGACTTGCTGTGCAGGGAAGCTAGTACCAGACAAATCAGCATCCTTTTGTCTTCTTCTGTTGTGCCTTAAATGTATTTCCCTGTGGATCCTGCCATCCTTTGAAGAATTTGTACAGCCTTACTAGCTCCCACTAGAAATATGCAGTTGGACATACAGACTCTGTCCATGATGACAGTGAATTACACATTGCGACAGTCTAGCTGGGGGAATATTGGGGGAAGTATTTAAGAATTTTAATATATTAATTTCTGTACAGTATAACCCATCCAGCCATTTTCCCTCTAACTGTCATAAATAAAGGTAGGAAAAATTGTTTCTCGTGTCTTTCTTGGAGCCAGTGGACCCCCCCCCCCATAGCCTACCCTCAGATGAGACATTTTCTTCAGCTGATTTTTCATCAGAAAGATGAGCCCAAATGATCCAAACTTCCACAAAAGTTTTGTGATTTGGATTCCCTTCCTCCACACTACCTTCCCAACATATTGTACAAAAAGGCAAAGAGAGAAGGGGAGAGCAAAAAAGCCTACTTCACCAGTGTGTTAAAAAAGCATAAATCTTTAAGTTTAACCACCCAAATGGGAATCATAAGGAAGATGGTGGCTCGTGAAAGAAAGCCATTCCTGGCTGTACTTTGGAAGAAGCCTTCAAGTTTCAGAATGTTTTTGTTTACTTATTTTTATTTATCTGACCTGATTGTTCCATTTCACATACACAAAAAATGTGTTGGAAGCATGTTGAGCTTTTCTTCCTTTTTGTGTTTTATCCCTATTCTGCCCATGTTATTTCTACCTCTGATCCCTTTTTTTTCCCTGTTAAAGTAATGTCCAGGAAAACATTTACTTGGTTAACTGAGGTAAACCTGTATTGTTTTGGGGCGGGAGACTTGATCAGACGCTATTTTAAGACAACTATTGGTCTACTTCTGAATGAAATTTGAACAGTTTTGTCCTTCCTTCTACGTTTTATAGCTTATGTTTATATCCTGCAGAGTTTGAGAAGACATTTCACACGTGGAATCTGTTGTTATTGTTGTTGTGTTGCTTGGTTAGTATTCGTCTAGGTCCCATCTCAAAATTCTTCGTACTTGGCTTATCTCCACGTGACAGTTTTGTAAACTGTTGTTGAGAGATTGCTGTCGGAGGTGCCATGCTTTTTAATCATAATTAAGCATTGGTTTGCAGAACTCAGCTGCCGCATTGTTATGTGTGGTGGTTTTTGTCATGTGCTGAGCAAACATGTTTTTTGTTTAAGCATACAATCAAGTATTCATCTCCAGATAACTGCAAATATGTCTGTTTGCTATGATACAAAATTATCCAGTTCATTTGGTGAGCCATTGCAGTGACTTGGTATGTGATGACAGCAGTCTAGGGTAGCTATGTAAAGTCACCTCGTGATGGCAGCCAGAATATTGCCATTCTGATAGTTAGTTTGCAGCACAATAAGGTAGCTGTGAACGAACACTGAGGCCCTTTTCACACAGCATTTCCAATGTGAAAGGGCCCCTTGAGCATCGCACACATGTGAGGAGCGGTCCACATGATACACTCACATTTGTGCGACGCTCAAGGGTCTGATGCGGACCGCACATGCATTTTTTCATTTTCGGCAGTCGCACATCACTCCAGGGCCCTGCACACACTTACCTGGCGTGCAGGAGCTGGGCCAGTCGCGCTTCCTGTCCAGTGCAGGCTGGGAAGGTCCCAGGCTGCACTGCGAAAGGAAGAGGTGGACTCTTGCGCAAGCAGGAAGCTCATGCAGAGCCAAAGGACCCTGAATGCTAGAGCCTCTCTCCAGAGGCTGCTCATGCGAGCCCAGCACTGCGAAAAGGTAAGGTGTGAAAAGGGTCTCAGTGTGTTCTGCCACAATTGTGTTGTAAGAAGTCTCATTAATGTCAATGTATAATCGTGAACAAGATTATAGATCACAACCATTTCCTTTGCTTAACTTCACATACATTTTAGACTCCTGCAATACATCTCTCTCTCTGTTTCTGCCTCACATTATAACATGTGACTTGGCACTCTTTACTGAAATCTTGCACTGTATGTTTTAGGGTGAGACTGGGAAACTTCTGGTTCTTCTGATATTGTTCAGTTCCACTTCCCTTCAGTGCTAACCCTTGTCAGTGACTGCAGATGGCAAGAGTTGTGGTGGAACACCAGTTGGAGTGCTAGAGATGATAACTGATCAGGTATCATGAGAGCTGTGGTAGAACACCATTTGCAGGATGAGATATTCCTCAGACTGTCAAGGTCAGAGACCTGGGTGGCGAGCCAGCCCGGAGAAGAGAGTGGAAGAGCCAGCAAAGTCCAGCCAGGAGGAGACAAGCAAGCAGTTATTCAAGGAAGTTCATTTACCAGAGCGCCAAGCAAAGCCATAGTCAGAGTTCCAAAGCCAAGGGTCAAGAGTCCAGAAATCAATTCAAGGTATCAGGAACTGGGTGCTGGAGAACAAGGTACCAGCAGGAGGAGGGCTTGTAAGAAATTTGCCGCAAGCAAAGGGAAGCTTCCAGGCAGGCAGTTATATAGCCCCAGGCACAGATGTGTCCAGTCACTGCTTCTTAAACTTAGCCAGGGAAGCCTCCTTTTGCACAGCCCTCTTGAGTCTCCACCTTGATTGGGGGCTTATTGAACCAAGCTCCAGTGCCTCTTTAGAACTGGATCCCTGTTGCTCTAAAGGAGCAGGCAGAGGAACGTCCGTGCCTGCTTGGTCCATGGCAGCAGGGGGAGCTCTTGAACTGCAGGACTCATCTCCAGCCAGAGCCACAGGGACCAACAGCTGCTGCTCCTCATCAGCAGCTCTGACAGGGGCTTCACTTATCACACAGATCTGTGTAAGAGACTATCTCTCACTGCCCCTAAACAAGCCATTCTCTGTCTGTAGAAAACGTAGCTGCCTAACATTGGGCGGCGATTTTGCGACTTGGGGTGGCCTTGTCTGACACATGGTCACCTTGTGCTGCCAGGTGAGAGGTAAACTATTTCCACTTTCCCAGCAGGCTACACGGCTTGTGTTGTCTTAGGTCAGCATCAGCTAGTTAGCCAGTGAGTTAAAACCTTGGTTTAAACTCATTGGCTGCCCCTTCTGGGGTCAGAGTTGGCTGGCAGTTTCCCTTTGGTGCAGGAAAGGGTATTTAAGCAGGTCCTCCTCAGGTGTGTGCCCATTTCATTGGAGCATCATCCTCCCCATCCTCTCTGTGTTAAGTGGTTTGGAGTTGTATATTATGTTTATTTGTCACAATTTGTGGCTTGTTGGCATGGATCCTGGATCTGGGATAGTGTTAACTTTGGACAGGGTAAACTATGCAGTCCCTTTTTGTAAAACAAGGGGTGCAGGGGTGGGAGTAAGCGTGCACAGCATGGGAGGTGCACATGTTCCCTGCACTCCATAGTGACTGGGTGGATTCCGCACCTTTCAAAGATTGGTTCTGGCAGTGGCTGGAAGGTCGGGGTCATCAGTCAACATGCAGGTGGGCCAATGTCTGGATCCAGACTCATGTGAATACCAACCCTCTAATAGCTGTAACCAAATAACGTTGTGGCCAGTCTCTTTCCATACTCTGTGAGTACTTGTGGTTTTTGATGGGCAACAGATTTTGTCCTTGACCATGCAATCCAGATTGAAGCCAGATTAGCATGTGTGCCACATGGAAGCTCCTTCCTAATGAGGCCTGCCAAAGCCCAGCATTTTTTTTTTTTTTGGAAATATTGGTGGGGGAAAGCTCTCATTTTTTTCCCTTTTCTTTGCTGACGCATGCTTTGAGTGATTTCATTGTTTTATGGAGCAAACCTATGTATGAGTTCCCCTTTGTATTTAATAGAGTTTACTCTCAGGTAACTATGAACAGGATGGTAGCCTTAATTATATTTCCTAATTTCATCAGAGTAGCATTATGCCACGCATTTTTTTTTATGTTCCAGTCAGATGGTTGTAGTAGTTAAACTATGTGATTGTTGGAAGACGGGCCTTTTGGTATTTCAAAGGGCTGCACAGATTTCATATTCATATCTTAAATACAAAAATAAATTCTTACGATCTATAACACTTTTCATCCCGCTGCAGAGATCTGTGAATTCCCAACTGCTGTATCACAGTGCTAGCAGCAAAAGCCACTCTTTGACTAAAGTAAACAGGTAGAGCAAAAGTGTGAACAAATCCTTAACTGTTACAAATAGTGGAATTAATCGGAATGTTATTTTGCCCTGTGTTTTAGAGGATAGTTCAAATTTAAATGGATGAATATATTAATTGTTTTTTTTTAATCAAATGTATTCATTCAGCTCTAGTTAAACTGAAGCTTAACCAGTGTTCTGTTTATTTGGACTGGATAGAATCCATAGCAATATTTTTAAAACTCAACTGGTTATATTCTTTTTTGAGAAATTAGTAGACATCTTGACAGGGCTTGCCTTAGCTATACTCTGAAGAAATGTGTTGAATTAAGTGAGGTGAAAAGACAGGTTGGAATGATTAGTTTATTTTGCTATGTGATATTAAATACTTTTAAAAAACCACCCAGTTTTCTTAAATAAAAAGTAAGAAAATAAACATGTTGAGTAGGTTCTGAGTATTGCCTTGACAATGAAAAGTTTCTGGAGCAAGAAAATAAGCTTTTAAATCAGGAGCACATGGCCCAGGTCTTGATGATGTCCAGGTTGATACTCTCATGGCAGCATCGCTCCCTGCTGTTGGTTGTTATTGTTTAGAAATCACTGAATCATATTTTCTAGTAGCATTTTATTGCAATGAGATTAACATACAAAAATGACAGGAGAATATGCAGGATTACCTAAGGATATGTTTTAATATGTTGATATATGTATGTTCAAGACTGGGAAGCTTAATTAGCTCAAAATTCTATGAATTAAAAAATATTCAGGGAAAGGAAAGTGACAATCTGAATCAAGGGCCTGCATCTTGTTTGAGATGGTTTATTAAGTTGGTGTTTAAGGGCCAACTTAAAAACCATCTCATGCAGGCCCATGATTGTGATGTCACTTTTCTTCTGCTGTATGATTTTTGACATCCTTTCCTGATGAAGAAGCCAAAGAGTTTTGAAAGCTCGTGTTCTGTATTTTGTGTCTTTTTACTGGCCTAATCAAGATATCACTGTGATGTGTACTTTGGATTTTGTTGCATCTTGATATATGTCCAAAACAGCTACCCTTGAATATGTTTTATTTCTAATACTCCTCATATTCAGATTTGTCCCATGCAGGAACATGACTGGAAGATGTCAATTGTATATGCCAAAAAAGAAAAAGTTATCCAAAATCAGGCAACCTGTAAGCCAATTGCATTGAATAATGCTGGAACCTAGCTCTTTACTTGATCTATCTGGTGCTGTTCCAATGTGAGCCACTTATATCCCCCTCAATCTTGATTTCAGTGGAGAAGATGAAGCCGCCAAACCAGATATTTTCCTTGGGAACACAGACTCTTATCCTGTAACATTTCATCAGCCACAGCTACAGAAAAGATTTATGGACTTTGTAGCGCTGAAATAATTTCAGTTACTTTTTAGCCAAAAATAATGTAAAGACATATAGTGCTTGTTTTTGTTTTAAAAAAAGTTTGTAATTAGGAGCCTGTATTTTGGCTTGATTTACAATGTTAGCTTGGTATCCAATTAGCAATAATAGTGTTCTTTTAACTAAACACATATCCTTCCAGAATTATGCAGACTTTCCAATTACCATGCTCTGATGAAGTTATAGCTAGAGACTTGTAAAGTAGTGCATAGTTTATAAAGGCAATATATTCTTAACTGCTTTGCCATACAGTATACTACTGAGCTTCATATGCTCTCTAGGTTATATAGGGACCTGTTAAAAATACAACATGTATAAGATGATTGAAAAAGTATGTCAGAGAATGTTTATATGTTTTCTGTGAAATAGAGTAGTTAGTTCTCCAAAGCAGGCAGAGAGGCATACTTCTTTCAAACAAATGCTTGGTTTATATTTGAGGTTAAGTTCCATTCTCATGTCTATCTGGCATCATTTTAGGTCAGAGTGACATTCTGCAACTTAACACTAAAAGCGTAGGAGTAACATGCTGTTATAGCTGCTCTGAGTGTTTTCCTTAATTTTCTTCAATGAACATTGTTGACTTCAGTCTGAGAAGAACATTTGTGGAGCTGCATCTTCTTTATATAAAACCCTACACTGCTTGCTGTAGCGAGTAAAGTTAAATTCCCCAAGGAGCCATCTGTGAATGAAACTGCAGTATAGAACACTTTAACCCTGCATTGCTGCCAGATGTGTCAATGCATGCTAAATGCCACTCTATCCAAAACAAACCCAAAAAGAAGGAGTGAGATGAAACAAAGCTCAGCCCTTCATCCAAAGCTGTGTTTAATTTCAAAGAAAAGAAAAACCATGTTGAACCTCCAGCATCTATGTGGAAAAACTTCCTCTGATGTGGAAGCCCTTCCCCATAATCTCTAAGGTATGGCAGTTCCCTCTATCTACCCAATCAGTTGTAGGGTGAATGCTCATGGCAGATGTTCTCAGCATATGTTCAGCGATACTTTCACCCATTTTAGGTTTTTGCTGGCTTGCTTGTTCCCCTACCCCCACATCAAGAGCCTCGCCCTTATGAGTCAAGATATAAATCAGAATGCTCGAGTTGTGGCCATGATTAGGCAAGTCTCTTTCAATGTACCTTCAGGTTTACTTGCATTCAGTAATGTTTCTCTTTTCCTTTTCTTGCAAGGACCAGCCCCCACTTCATTGCAATTTGCCTGAGAGGGGCATTTGTTATTCTTTATCTATTTTATTTGTACCGTTTACAGTGAGACCTCTAAGCAACAATGTAAAATATATATAAAATATAATATAAAAGACAGTATGAAACTTATGTATTATAAAAAGACAGAGTAAAACAATTTAAAAAATAATTTAAAAGTAAATAATTGAATTGAAGTGCTTCAAAAACTAATGTACAAGTGAAGCAATGGAGGTAATCATTAGTTACATGGCAGGCAGGCATACATAAGAGGTGTTCAGAACTCAAGACAATTTCTGTCTCTCCTCTAACATGGGAGCCTTTCCCAAGGCATATCTGAAAGGCACATCTTCACCATTTTGGGCAATGATTTTGTTAGTTTTGGGATAACTGCTAAGACCTCTTGTGAGAATATTAAGGGTTGACAGGCTACATATATTGGGGCTAGGAAAATCCTGCTGCATGTACCCATTATTCTTCTTCCTATAACAGTGGGGACATGTGAGTTTCCAGATGTTGGACTGCAGCTCACATTCCACTCACAGTAGGCTATGGCTGATAGCAGTTGCTGTTCAATAGCATCTGGAAGAGCATGCAATCCCAACCTCTGCTCTTAACAGATCACAGCCCATACTTGGTAACCAGGTCAGGTGCATGTCCTTGATCAGTGCTTCTCAAGTTGGTTTGTGGGACTAGCACTTGAGGCTTTTCCCACTGTACCAGGGACTGGTACTGTATTTGTACCCATTGGGTACAATTGTTTCTTTGTTTTCTGGTAGCTTGCCTGGGGCTGGCAGTCAGTCGCTCAGGCAACAGGCCAAGGACTACCACTTTGAATAGCACTGCCCTAGATTACAATATCACCTGTAGACTTCTTCAGTAGTAAAACCAGTGGCTAAAGCTGGGGTGTCTAATTTGTTTTCAGGGGAAGGACTGTTTCATACATTACATTTTAGTAAATGAACTCTGCAGTCATGCATTGTACCCCCATGCAAAACTATAAGCATCAGAGCACTGGCACCTCTTTTTGTTGTTGTTGTTAAAACCCATATGTAGGCACTTGGATTTTAGCAGTTTTTGAAGCTTTGTTTATGACAATATATACAAGTGCACTCTTTGCCTTATGTGATGTCTGAGATTGATGCACGCAAATTCAGGAGTGAGGGCAACTCACACAATTCTTTACCTCTTCTCAGTATGCGTGCACAGACACAAAACACATGAGTGGTTGTACCAAGTTTACATTCATCTATTTATTTAATGGACTTGTATCTCATCTTTCTTCCAAAGAAGTCATGTGACATTGTTCTTGTCTCTGAAATTTATACTCACACAACTCTGAAGGAGATTAGGGTATCTAAGAGAGTAAATGGCCCATATAGAAAGGAATGGCCTCTTAGACCTCAGATTTCTTTATTGTCTTTTTTATGCTGGAAGCCTTTCCACACTACACTGATATAGTGCTATTATTCTATTTTCAACACCCTGTGGAATTGTGAGGTTTGTAGTTTACTGAGGCCAAAGAGCTCTCTGGCTTAGAATTCTAAATGGCCCTCCCTAAACTGCAAAGCTCAGGATTCCATAGGGTGTTGAAAGTGGAATAATAGCACTATAACAGTGTAGTGTGGAAGTGGCCCTTGGTTTCTTGATGAAAAATTTACTCTGACTTAAGATGTGCAGTAGTGAGGCTCAGGTTCAGCAGGTTAGTCTAAGCGGTGCTCAGGCAGTTAGTCTCAACTGAGGTTTGTTTATGTTTCTTTAGGGAAAGGCAGTATGGATTTTACCTGTGTTTCCAAGTTCATAAATGTTTGATGCAAAACTGCTAAGTAAGTGTTCATAAATGCATTTCTAGTGCAGCTGTTTGGCTATGAAACTTCTCTATCAAGTCTTGTTGCTGAACAAATTGCTTACTTTTATGGTGAAGGAATTTTATTTTATTTTATTTTATTTTATTCTGTTTTATTGTCCTACAAACACAGTGCCTTATTCTATTAAAGATCATTTTGGTTTTGAATGTGGTTGCAAAAAAAGGAAAACTTTGGCTTTAAGGAGACTGTGATCTTCAGAGATATCCGCAATCTCCAGTTACCGCAGACTTCCTGTAATGTAGGGCAGACTAGGTAAATATATATCTTTTCTAATGAGCCACGTTAAAGTTTTTAAATGGTTTATATCCAAGTTGTTCCTAGATTTTATGTACTTCTGATTTGTAAGTATTCCATTATTTGTACCATATGTTCCACTGAAGTCATTGTTTAACTGTACAGCAAAAGAAATATATAAATAAGCTGGAAATTTAACGTAAGTCTATGATTTTATTTCAGTCACTGTCAATCAACTACCATTCATATAAGTTGAAATCAGAGTGGAACCAAGCATGTAATTAAATCATAGATGATGTACTAGGATGCTGGGATGGGGGTGCTAATGAATACTCTTGTAGAGCATGCCATATACAGCTGGCACTGGATACAATGGCAAAGAAACAGTACAAGAAACCACATAGAAGAATTTTTCATAGAAGTAACACAGTTCTGAGGTAGCCCAACTGAGTCTCTGTCCTCTCTCTTTTTAAATCTCCTCCTTACGAACAGCAGCCTATTCTTCTTTGCTACTTTCAGGGGTGTATTGGGAGTCCACAGGACTTCCAAGAGCAGTCATCCTAAGGAGCTGCTGCTGTGTTCAAAGAAAAATGCATATCATGGTGAACCTAAAGGAATTTTCTAGATTATAGTCATAACTCTACATAAACTAGATATTTATTTTAGTATAGCTATTGTTGTGGAATGATTGAGCATTTGTTTCTCTTTCTCTTGCAAAAATGCAGGATGCTTCTGCTTTTGCCAGAAATAAGAGCTGCAGGAAAGCATTTTTTCATTGTTCCTTTCGGAAGAAGCCTCCAAAGGGTTCCAGAAGCAAGGGAGACATATAAACCCTTCTCTCCCTAAAGAACCCATAATTTTTTTAAAGTCTGAGGGAATTTTTTGTACTTTCTAAAAGCTGCTATCATGCAGAGTGCAATTATTTGGACATCTGCCACCGAGCAGATGCGTTTGGGAGTCCTTGTTAGCATCATGGCAAAATATTAACAGCTTTCCAGTGATGTGAAAGGTTTCATTTGTGTTAATGTTGTTGCTGGATACTTTTTGCTTTTGCTTTGCAGTTTGAGGCTGAGAAATGATATGAAGGCTGAAAACAGGCTTGAAGGAGTGATTTTTTCTCTGTTTTTTAACCTTCTTGCAGAGTTCCCAAAGCTTTGGGGAATGGGGGAGATGGGCCATGTTTGTGCACTTTGATTTTCTTTGTGTCTACACTATATGACCTTTGGGAACCCATCTTTGGCTTCAGGTAGTGGGAAAATGCACCCTAGCCTAGCTTCTCCATACGTCAGACAGTGGGGACTATATTTAATTCCTGACCAAGGGATAGTCTTGAGTAGAATTTGGTTTTGGGCCCAGTTCTACCAGTAGATGTGAGGGGATACTGGCCCTGTCAGTGAATGGGCTGAAATGCTTCTCCGCTGTGTACCATCTGTAGCTTCATTTACCAGCAGTAAAGCTTGTGTTGTATTAACATATGTCACTCTTTGGCATATGTCACTCTTTGGCAAAAAGTCTTGGGGAGGCCTGGAACTACACTTAATTCTGGCATAAGACATGGGATAGCAGTACCATATTCATAGGGATGCCATAAGTTGAAGACAACTTGGCAACAAATTGTAACAGCAATAGATTATCACATTTTCAGACCACTAATAATTGGTATCCAGCACCAGCACAATAAGGATTTACAACCCTTCTTCTTTCTGCTACAGTCTTTCGTGGTATGTGTGTATGTGCATACATGTGCATGCACACACATTGTGCTCCAGAAGATGCCTTCCCAACCTTCCAGAGCAAAAATTTAGGTAAGAGGGCAGCAAGCAGGACAAGGCAGCTCTTATTTTTGGCAAAACCAGAAGCATCCTGACACTATTGGATCATGGGTCTGGATTTTAAAAATTGATTATGAAGAGCTAATGATTTTAAAAATAAGGCACTCAGAATAACAACTTTGGTTTAGTGGCTGGAATAGTGAATTGAAGTGTGAGAGGTCCAATTTCTAGTCCCCTCCTGGACTTCCAAATTTATTGAGTGGTGTTGGGGCAGTCACTCTTTCTCAGCTCAACTGATAGCGTTATTGAGAGGATAAGAGAGGAGTGAAAGAGCCATGTACATGGTCTTGGATTCAGTGGAAATGATGTAGGATAGAAATATAACTAATAGACAATAGTGGCCTAAATCCAGTTGCTAGTTCCAGCTGTATATGCAGTCCCTCAGAATTAATGGAACGTACATAGGTGTTGCCTTATGAAATCCCCATTGATTAAATGGGCCTGCTTGAGTTGAGATTAGCAGTTGTATTTAACCTGAATGTCTCTTTCCTGTCAAAAAGACTATATCATCCTACTGAAGATAGTACACAAGGAGATATGTGCACGCAAGAAGTATTATCCTCTCTGAAAGACAGACAATCAATTGCAATTTTCTTGTATAGCATATTGTGTATCAGATATTGGATAACTCTGGAATTACCATCCTGAAGCACCCGTGGTAGCAGAAACCCATGTTGTCTATAGCAGTATTTTAAAAATGGAGTCTAGTTGTTTCAAGTTCATTTCTTCAAATTCTGATAATCTCAACTCTGTCCAGCCAACCCTGAAACACAAGCTTGTGCTTTTGAATATTAAGGATAGCATGAATGAAACATGTTAAAAGTTATGATATACACCAGGGACAGGAAGAATGGTATTCCAATTTTTTTTTGGAGTACATCTCCCAGCAGCCTTAGCCAGCATAGCTAATTATGAGGGATTATAGGTGTTTAACTCCACAAATATCTCAAGGGCCACAGTTCCCCACCCCTGCCATTATGCAGTGGCTACTGTGCATGCAAGACAGCATGGTTTTATTGTACTTAATAGTTTTGCAAAATGTTCCCCAAGTTCCCTTCCAACTTAAACATGTAGTGATCTCTTTATCTGCAGCTGAAATGAGGATGCTGCTGGAGTGGAATGAAGTAGCTACTTTAACACAGAAAGTTTTTACACACTGGGACTAGTGGAACTTGGCCAGGAAACTTGGGTTAATGCCTGTGCTCACTCCAAAGTTTTCATGAGATCTTTAGCATTATATTTTTCAGGTTTTGCTCTCCATTTTATATGGTTATAATTTGCAGGTGCAAATAAGTCTATTATGTTTAATAGCTTAAGGGTACAATGCTGCATAAAGTTTAACTTTAGATCAATTAATTTCAGTGGGAATTAGTGGGGATGACTTTTGTTAGATTGCTTCAAGGCTGCCATTCTTAAACTGCATTCTCTTAAATATTTTTTCCAGTAGCCCTGCTGGTTTTAAAGAGTATACAGTAAGTATACAGCCTGGTCTTCCACCTGTACACTGAGAAGTAAATCCCACTGTCTACTGTGGGGCTTACACCCACATTAGCATGAATAGGATTTTAGCCACTTGGCTGAAACTGGCTTCATATAGACCTATCACAAAGCTATCTAGTCTATGGTGTCTCATTGTAGCTTAAGGCAGATACAAGTGCAAACCATTTTACTGGAATGACAATGGAAGTAGTCTTTGACCTCGTGCTTTGCCTTCCTCTCCTGACTGGGAAGAGAGGAGTTGGAGATTACTACTCCGATAACACTCCAGTGACCATGGCATCTGGAAGATTCTGCGAGCTGTAGTCCAAAAAGGTTACTTTTCCAAGTTTTGTTCCCTCCTTTCCTTTTGCTCAGTCTTTCATCCTTGTTGTGGGTTCTGGCATCAGATCATAGCCCTGCTGAACCAGACCAAAGATTCCTTTAATCCTCTTTTTCATAGTGGCCAGTTCCACATGCCCCCGGAAAGCCACAAGCAGGCTTTGATGGCAAGAACCCCTTCCTATGATTGCACTCCAGTAACTGATATTTAATGATGCACTGCCTCTGAATCTCAGGCCATTTCTGCACTACACTGTTGCAGTGCTATTATTTCACTTTCAGCATCCTGTGGAATTCTGGACTTTGTAGTTTACTGAGGCCCAAGAGCTCTCCAGCTAAGAATTCTAAATGCCCCTTCCTAAATTCCAAACCCTGGGATTCCTTAGGATGTTGAAAGTGGAATAATAACACTATGACAGTGTAGTGCGGAAATAGCCTCAGTGTAATGCACAGCCATCACTTGGAGGTATACTTTATTGGACTACAGTTCTCAGAATCCCCCAACTGGAAATTATACTAAAAAAAAGAACTTTCTCAAGCTCTAAGCCATACCAGTGATAGTAATATGTATTTATTTGTTTATTACCCACCTCTCCCCGTGGATAAGGTGGGAAGCAATATGACTCATAATCAGAGAGATCTACCTTCCATGTATTTATCCAATCCACTTTTAAACTGGCTTAAACTATTAGCCACCACCACATCTTGCAACAGCAAGCTCTATAAATTAATATGCACTGTGTAGAGAAGTATTGCCTTTTGTCTGTCCTGAATCTACTGGTTAACCAGAAATCAATTATACTGAATGACTCTTATTGTATGAGAGATGCACTTTCTTAGTGACTTGCATATTTCTATCAACCTGTACCATGTCTCTCATTAATTTATTAAAAAATCTAATTAATTCTACTAATCACCAATCATTGCAGCCTAGAACAGTAACATATCTTTGTAATCATGAAAGGGCATTGTGATACTGTGAGTTTTGTTTCTTTTCATTTTGAATAATCATGAGATTTTCCACTTTTGTGGTGATCACACAGTTATCCACCATAACCCATACATCAGGGATAGACCCGGGAAATTATATAGCCTTCTAGATTACTGTTGGACTTCAGTTTCCAGTATTTCTCACTGGCAGCAGTTCTAGTTAGGACCACTGGGAAAGCTGCAGTTTAGCAACATCTGGAGAGAGTCAGGATCCCCACCCCACCTAGATATAATTCCAGCTAGGGGCTGCCAGTTCAAAACAGCAAATGTCTTGTTTGCTAGTATGGAATTATTGCACTTACTTATTGTCATAGTCCTCATTCACAAAATATGTAAAGAGCTTTTTGAATCTCTTAATAGTCCATTTTTTTTTTAAAATAATTCTGTATCATCCACATTGGATCGCTATTGCACTGTCTACCCCCCAACACCTGATAATTTATAAACAAGTTGATAAGCAGTAATCCCAATAAAGACTTTCGGAGAACCAACCTTTGTATTCATATTGAGCCAGAGAACAATTCTTATTTTTACTGGTCTGTTTTTCTTGTTCTTTAATGGTTACCAGTATAGGAGAAGGACCCATTCTTATATCCCATGACTACTAGCTTTGCTCTGGAGACTTTGGTGGGAAACTTTGTCAAAAGTTTTTGAAAGGCTGAGTATATATGGCCTACTAGGTCTCTCTTGGTGACACTCTTAACCACCACAACACAGGACTTTTCTTGACAGAAACAGTGCTGGTTCTTTTACACACTGTTTTCCCCTGCTATATACTTAATAATTTAATCTGTTATAATGCTTTCCACCTGTTTACTCATAAAAAGATGTTAAACTAACTATCTTGAAATTTTCTGGGTTTTTCCTCAAACTGTTTTAAACTATTGGTGTTACATTGACTAATTTCCAATCCTCTTATATATGAAGTTTTATTTTAAGGATAAATTACAAATGATCAGCAGTTTCACAACCGCGTTCTTTTTTGAAATCTTGGCTGATTGTTGTCCAGACTCAGTTAACTTTAAAAGTTTCCAGTGAGCTGTGAAACTCCATCTCTTGTCAACTTTGTTTAACCAATACTTCACACTCCAACCCTGAAAACTTGAGTTCAGGGCTCGCAAATATCTATGCCGTATCTACTGAAGTGAAATCAGATAAAAACTCATTCATCCAACTTCCTGTTCTTTCCCTGCTGTACTATTTTTATTTCATACATTTTGCTCACTTGTTATAAGAAGTCTGCTTGCCTTCCTGCTCCATTCCTGCTTCTGATATACTTAATTCCCCCTCCCAAAAAATTATATGTTTAATGTTTGACTTCCAAGACCTCAGAGCAGCAGTCCTTTAAAAAAAAAAGTCAAAGGGAGGTTGGGAAGAGAAATAGCTGAATGAAGATATATCCATAAATTGCAGTCCACTGGCAGTGTCTCAAATATAGACAGTTCTGGGAACATTACACTTATTAAAACAGTGGCTTACATCCCACCTATTAAGTATGGTTCTCCTGTTTCTAATCCTGTACCATTTGTTGTTGTTAATTGCTATGAAGCTGACTTTGACTTATTGCAACTCTATGGATGAGAGGCTTCCGAGCCATCCTATCATTAACAGCTCTACTCAGGTCTTACAGACTCAGGGATGTGGCTTCCTTGATCGAGTCTATCCATCTGCAGTGTGATCTTCCTCTTTTCCTTTTGTCTTCTATCTTGCCAAGCCTTATTGTCTTTCCTAGTAAGTCAGGCTACGTCCAAAGTACAACAGTCTCAGTTTAGTCATCTCCCTGCACCCATATCTATGCATTAAGCCAAAAGCTTCCTCCATTATCCATATGTTTATCTGGAGATCTTGAATTGTATGTAAAATCTGTCTCCCACCTTTGTCTTTTTAATTATTTTTTGTGACTACAGTTGAGAGTGAACTTGCCACTCCATCATCGTACTCACACATATTTTGCAATTCACATTCCCCCCTCCCATCCATTTGTATAAATATGTGTCCACAGAGATTTCACTCTATGCATCTAATGAGGTAGATGGGAATCCACAAAGACTTATGCTAGAAATGTATTTTTCTCAGGTACTTGCAAAGGTGCTATAGGATTCCTTTATATCTTTTTATTCCTAGGGTGAATGTATATAATTGTATTGATTCTTTCCAGTTTATTCACTCAGCTTACATTTTAGCTGAACTAATAACAATGAAAGAAGATAAGGTTGAGAGATGATGACTTCCAGTTAGCATAATGAGGATGTGAATCTGGCTCTCTCCAGTCAACATTCTGACTGATGCACCATGAGGTGGGTCACAAAGATAACAACAGATTTTCTGCTCTTGGAACTATCTTTGGCAGACTGCCAAAAATGCCAAGGAAGAGCAGCAGCAGAAGTCACAACAGAAAACAAAGTCCACTTCTGATTTAGAAAATAAGTTCTTTAAAAAAACAATAATAAAAAGTTGTTCAGGGAAGCCTGCAACATAATTAAAAAATGAATTGTCAAATCACTTCATGGTTGGATTGGAAAAATTCAAATCTCTCCATTTTCGTGAAGCTTGGTGAGTTACCCTAGCAAATGGCTATAAAATTTATCCACCTTGCAGAGCTGTTTTGATTTCAAGCTAAAATACTGCTCTGAGCAACTAGTATATATATCTGGTGTTGCCTGGGATTTTATTTTCTCATCGGTAATACTTGTTAGAAACATGTGAGATCCTGTGTCTCTAATTCCCCAAACTGTTTTGTCTAGTACCTGTAACTTTTTCCCATATTCCCCAATCCAATCTGTATTCAGAGTTATTAACATACAGAGGTTGGGTTCCTGAGGGAATACACTGCCCTCCTCCTTGCTGCTAGGCCTCATCTCCATAGCAACTGGACAGGCCCAAGAGCTCTCTGGCTGAGAATTCTAAAAGCCTTTCCCTAAACTGCAAACCCCAGGATTCCATAGAATCTTCTCAGGCAGCCAATCATATGAGGTCTTTGCCTGACGCAGCCAATTATATGAGGTATTCTCACCTGATGCAGACAAACAAACAAACTTTGACTTTTATGTATTAGTAAATTAAGTACTAATACTAGAAGCCATGATATTATATTTCAGATGATTTGCTCTTATGAATATGATTAAACTATTTGCACACTGCTATCTGAACTTACTACGTTTTATATAAAATTAGCCCTTTCCTTCTTTCTTTTTCCTTTCCTTTTCCCTCTCTCTCAACTTCCCCTGAGGTATTCTCTCTTACACAGAAGGTATCTGTTAGCAATCACCCTTCAATCTCATAAAAGAAAAATATATAGGCTCTCATCAAAACATGCAACTGCTTTTCTCGTCTGTAGTACAGTACTGGTTAATTCCTATCTTTTTCTGATCCCATTGAAACAAGCAAGTTAGATGTACAGTATTTAATTAAAAGCATAAATTTGAGGCAGCTAAAGGACAGGAATGTCGGTCCTGAGGAATGGTGGCCAGGCCTAAGCTTTTAACATACCATGTGAAAAATCTGACTTTACAGCAGCATCTGGGAACAGTCTTTATATTTCCTTTATCACTTTAATTCCTTTTATATGGAACAACACAATTTGGAAATGGAGGGAAAATACAATGGTGTGTATTGTAAATGCTTGCGTCCCACTGGAGCAAAATCACATATCCTGTACTTATCACTTGCGTACAAGCCTGCTGTTTATCTGAAGCTGAGTTTCAACTTCCAGGTCAAAGGGAAGTTGGATGGGTATATATTTATAAGAAGAGAATCCTCATGTTTGTAGTATTCATGTTTGGAAGTCATAGCCTTCCACTCCTGGGGGAATATCTGAAATGATTATTTTTTTAAGAGGAGGAAGAGATGCTTATCTCTGTGTTCTATGAAGGCAGAGAGCCTGATTCTGTATGACTAGATAATAGCTGTAAAGCATCCATTTGAGAGATTAAAATACAAAGTAAGGTTGTTAATTATTTAAGTTAGGATTATACAAGTTGCGGTTTAACTGCTGATCTAGACCCCAGATAGGGAATGAGTGTAATGAATGGCTTGACACCTCTTTAAGATTATTCCCTGGATCTATTCAAACTGGAGGACTTTGGCAAAAATAAGGTGCAATAAAAACTATCCATTTCATTGTGAAAGACCAGCTGTTTAAAGAAGAAAGTTGATGCAAATATATTGTGAATGATAGTGCACAATTAAATGCCTGGAGTCATCCTTGGCATATTGAAGCTCTACAGAGTTTAAAGTTAGGGTGGGGGAATTATTTAAATTACCCAGTATGACCTAATCCAATTCAGTGTGTAGGCTGTGTAGTACAAACTTTTAAAATTTGCTGTCCCCTTGGTAACCAAGAAAATAGACAGTTTCAAACACAATACCAGATCAAAAAACCTACAATACTGTACATTTCTATTGGGAACTGTTTCTGACACATCACAGATACACAGCAATAAGCTCCTTCACAGCTAAATTACCAGCTGTTGAGTTGTGGCCAACAGCAAAAAATCAGGTCACAGTGACATTTCTTCATTGTGATAAATTAATGTTTCCATTATCTTATTTATGATCTCTGTTACATTTCCTCTCAGGTCACTTCTCTGGTTTTACAAGGGCACAAACAGTGTTGGGCACTTAAGCATGAGATTGAGTGTCCAACAGGCATTCTTTAGACCTCTTACACAATTGTGTTTTTGTCTTTGTTCCTCTGGTTCTTATTTCTTACCCCAAATATAAACATATTATTTGGAACTAGGCAGATAGTCTTGGCAAAGAAATGAATCCAATGTTTGTTGTTTGTCACTTAAGATGTTCAGATAAATAACCATCTGGAACATCTATGTCTATATTTTACATACCGAAAAGCCATTTTTTTCTGGTTATAGTGACAAAAAATAAGGAAATTTAAAAAAAAAATCCAGTGGCCAGCTAGCAGAATCTTCTACAGCATTGGTATATTGCATCCAGATAGCCCAGTCCTCTGCAGGGCAGTAAATATGTAGCTTCTGTCTTCCCTCTTCTTATCCCTAACTGGATAAGGAACTATGTGTGTTGGGACTGGGGAACAAGTGGCTCTTCATATTTTATTGGTTAGCAACTTCTATCAACTCCAGCCAGTATAAACAATGAAGGACAGTGATGGGATTGACTGTCAAGTCACAATTTCTAATCCCTTACATATAGAAACAAGTACTGTACACATAGTTCTTGACTTGATCTACCTGCCAGGGCCATCAGTCGAAACAGAAAATTGCAGAGAACATTAATGAGTTATTGGGGAAAAAATACTGAGGACTCAAAGAGAGATGAGAAATAGTGCAAAAGCAAAGATTGAGATGAGATTTTGTCCTACAGAGTATTTGGTATAAATGGAAGTATTTTTGATGTATTTATTTTCAAGAAAATGTTATGAGAAGCTCTGTCTAAACCATTCTGTATTAGAATCCAGGAATAAATTTTCCCAGAAAGGTAATCTCTCTGTATACTGTGCATATACTATATACTGTGTATACATTATACATTATACACTATACACTTTATACTGTAACAGAGAACATGGAACAGACTTGTTAACTGTTGCTGCAGAAGGCAGAACAAGAACTAATGGCTAGAAACTGCAGGGAAGAAGATTGTCAGTTAACTCTTAGAAGTTACACAGTGATAATTGCTGTTTGGAGCAAAGTACTTTGGGAAGAGGTGGCCTCTCTTTTATTGGAAGTATGTAAGTAGAGACTGGCATCAAATTGCCTTGCAGATCCCTCATGAAACACAAACTAGATTCCATGTTACAGCACTACAATAAATAAGATACTACCACATAAAGGACCAGATACATCTTAGAATCTGTTGTGCAGGTGATTTTTGTTTTCCCTTGTTTGCTGGTAATTGTATGTGTCTCATTAGATCAGTGAGATAGCTGCCTGTAGAATCATGAGTTTGGCACCAAAAGGTACTGTGCCACAAACCTTCTGCCCACCTCTTAATGCAGAAGATACTGTTGGTCTTTTAGATGGAGTATGTTGTTTTCTTTCTCCTTGTAGTCTTATTTACACTCTTCTTAGCCTTATTTAGAAGTGCATTTCTGACTCAGTGGGAGCTCAAATTTTCAGACTGCAGCCATGTTCTAGATGCTGGGTCTGTTTCTCTTTCCCAGAAGCCAGTGCTGTTCTCCTGGGCTCCAGTATGGAACAGGAAGGCCAGTCAATCAGAGGCACTGTAGTTGGTGATGGGGAGGGCTTGGGAGGCTTCACTCAGGTCCTCTCATGGCCCTAATAATCTGCTCCTACTGCCCCAACACCAGATGATTCTTGGTCCCACATTAGTGAATTAACACACCCACTTAAGGAATTCATGAGTCTTACACATCAGAATAGAAGTTCATCTGTGATAGTACTGACAGTGACCTGAAGTACACCATTTTTGATTGGTGACCTTTTCTTCTTGGTATTGCATGTAATATACAATGCACATACATTTCCATTCTGCCCATATATGAGGATGATCTTTCCTATTCACAATTTTTCACCCTTGTTTGAGCCATGTGGCTTTTGAGAGAGAATGCTCAAATAAGAACTGTAATCTGATAGCAGAATCCTTTGTGGTTTTATTTGTCCTCTTAGCTGTTGTTCTTTACGGTTAGCTTTAACCCAAAATGCCTGCGGGCCACACTCTTATGTTTAAGGGCTGTGATTTTGTCACGGTACATTCTGAGGGAAAATCATGAATTAGTCATGGTTTTAAAACAAGCTATGGAGTGTTATGATTTTTATGAAAATCATAAAAAGTCATCAGCATTTTTCCTCTGTGTCCATGTGCACATATACATGTCATACCACTGGACAGTTTATTGCTCTAGTTACTGTTTTTAGGTACATATATATAGATATTATTTGTAAATTGGTTTTGGTATTCCAGATAGATATTTGCATCTCTTGCCACATCTTTAAGGTTGATCTCTAACACAATAGCCTTAATCGTAAATCCAGTTATCCATCCCAGCTAGAACTGACCCACTGAATTAGTAGTCAAATGGTAAATCAACACTTGTGTAAATACAGTTGATGCAATGGATTTACTCTAGTTCAGACTTGCAATTAGATTTAATATATTAGTATGAATGTAGCTTGAATTTTCTCTCCAAGGATCTCTTAGAATGCTAGGTTCAGGCATGTACGATTAGTATTTTAGAACCTTTTTCAATCAATCCTGTTTTTTACGTTTATATTTCAACCTTCCTCAAGTTCAGAGCTGAATATAGTTGTTCACACAATGTCAATCGTAGGAGGCAGGTTAGGTTGAAAGATGGGGATCAATCTAGTTTGTGAACTTTATGTTTTTTGGGTTTTTTTTAATAAGTCTGTCCCATTTTATTTATTTATTTTAATTATATTTTTTATTGAAAAGTTTATCTTAAAAAAAAAAACCCTTCCCACTTCCAAGCTTACATTTCCAGTTGAATCTGCATATTTTTATTGTTTACATACATTACATATATAGTTTCTGCTTAATAAAGAAAGCGATTACATTGTTTCTTTTTCATTCTTTGTACCTTTATAACTTGATCCAATCCAAGATTTCTCTCCACTCCCTTTCAAAGTTCTGGATAGGTTTATTTTTCAAAGAGAATGTTATTTTTTCTATCTCTACCATATCTAGAACTTGTACCTTCCATTCTTTTATATCAATATATTTCTTTTCTTTCCAATGTTGTGCATATGTCAATCTAGCAGCAGTTATTAAATACAGCAATACCCTCTGATGACATCTTATATCTCTTTGTTGCCCTATAATATTTAACAGATAAAATTCTGGTTTCATTTCAAAATTCCAATTATAAATTCTTTGGATTTCATCATGTATCTCTTTCCAAAATTTTCTTGCTATTCTGCAGGACCACCACATATGAAAAAAAGGCTCCACCTTTTCATCACATTTCCAACATCTTACATTTCCATTTTTAGTTATTTTTTGTAATCTTTCTGGGGTCATGTACGATCTGTGTAACATTTTATAATAGTTCTCTCTTAAATTTAGGTTTGGTGTGAATTTTATATCAGTTTTCCATGCTTTCTCCCAAGCTTCTAATTCAATTGAGTGTCCAGTATTTTGTGCCTATCTAACCATTGTATCTTTAACAACCTCTGATTCCATTTCTCTTTTCAATAGTAATTTATAGAATTTTGAAATTCTCTTTTTCTGATCATCCCTCATCAACAGGTCTAATTCATTTTCTTTTCTCTCAAATCCGTATAATTTGTAATCCATTTTAAATCTCTCTTTGAGTTGTCTCTATGGGAACCAATTTAATTCATATCCCAGGGTCTTTAATTCTTCTGTTGTACACATTCTTGGCTTATCCCCTTCCCACTTCAGCAACTCTTGATATGTTAATAGATTTCCTTGTTTTGTTGAAGTGATTTTATATACTTCTTGAGGTGAAGTCCAAACTGGCAATCTTCTATAAAATTTTTGTTTTATTTGTAGCCAGACCTTCAATAATGTCTTTCGGATACAACGATTGTTGAACTCTTTATTCACTGTGATTCTATCACAGCGTAGATATCCGTGCCATCCAAACCTATTATTTATTCCTTCCAGTTCTTTAAGTGTTGTATTTCCTGCTTGTATCCAATCTTTAATTAAGTCCAAACAACATGCATAGTAATAGGTTTTTAACGATGGCACATTGAATCCTCCTTTCTCCTTTGCATCTTGCAATATTTTAAATCTTATTCTTGTTTTTTTCCCTTGCCATATGAATTTCCATAGATCCTTTTCCCATTCTTTAAATATCCTCTTTTTTCCTATTATTAGTAGGTTCTGGAAGAGGACATCTGGTAATAAGGACATCTTAAACACATTTATCCTTCCCAGGAAAGATAAGTTTAGGTTTTTCCATTTTTCCATGTCGCTTCTAATCTCTTTCCAAATCTTAAGTAATTGTTATTAAATAATTCTTGATTCTTATTCGTTATGGTGATACCTAGGTATTTTGTTTTCTTAGTTGATATCCAGCTCTTCTCTCCAGTTCAGTTTGTTCTTTTTTTGTCATGTTTAATGTCATCATCATTTTCTTTTCTCTGTTTATCTTATACCCTGCCACTTGTCCCTATTTTTGTAATATTTCCCTCAACGCCTGAATTGATTCTTGAGGTTCCTCCATTATTATAATTACATCATCAGCAAAAGCTTTAAATTTCGTTACCTTATTCTTTATTTTCGGGCCTTTTATTTGTGGATCTTCATTTATTGCAATCAAAAGTACATCCAATACTGCTATAAATAATAATGGTGATGGGGGCATTCTTGCCGTACCCCCTTATTTGTGGCAAAGCTTGTCGTTGTGTCTCCATTTATAATTATCCTCGCTGATTGATCTTGGTAAAGCATCTCAGTCCATTTACAAAAGGTTTCTCCCGTGTCATATTCTTTTAAGACCCAATGCAAAAAGTCCCAGGAAACATTATCAAAAGCTTTTTCTGCATCTGAAAAGATGAGTACTGCCTTCTTCCCTGGGTTTTTATCATAATATTCAATTACATCCAGTAATGTTCTTACATAGTTCTTCATTTGTCTGCCTGGGAGAAAACCTGTTTGACCTTCTTGGATTTTACCCTGTAATATATGTCTTAAACATTTTGCCAGCACTGTTGCTAATATTTTATAATCTATATTCAACAAAGAAATTGGTCTGTAGTTTTTGACATCTCTTTTATCCTTGTCCTCTTTAGGTATCAATATGATATTAGCTTCTCTCCATGATTGTGGTTTACCACAGATTTCTATTTCTTTCACAGTTGCTTGGAATGGCTGAATTAATTCTTTCACAAACCTTTTATAGTATAGCACAGTGAATCCATCCAGTCCTGGTGCCTTATCCACCTTCAAGTCCTTTATTGCCTCTTCTGTTTCAATAAGTGTTATTGATTTATTTAACTGTTCCTGTTTCTCCCATGATATTTTTGGAATCTTGACTTTGGATAGGAATTCTGTCAGATTTTCCTCATATCAATGAAAAAGTTTTGTTTCACAAAATAGTTTTCCAGAATATTCTTCAAACTTCTGTTTTATCTTTTCATGTGGAGTGATCATCTTCTTCCCATTTTTCAATCAACTACTGTGTTCCTCTTTCTCTTCTTCTTAAGTTTGTACACTAACCATTTCCCAATTTTATTTGCTTGTTTAAACTGAGTCAATTTCAAGTGTTTTATCTTCTTTTCTGTTTCCTCAGATGTGTTCATCCTTATCTCTTTTTGTATTTTCTGAATCTCCCATTGTAATGATTTTTTCAATGGATTTTCTCTAAATTCTCTTTCTTTTTGGAGTTTGGTCATCAACTCTTGATAGTTCTCTTGCCTTTTTTTATTTTGGATCTGTCATTTTTGTATAAAAAATCCTCTCATTACTGCTTTAGATGTGTCCCAGACCGTCTTCATAGTTTGTGAACTTTATGGGTGAGTGAGGATTTTAATCTGGATCATCCCAGTCCTTCCCAGTGCTACATTCTGATCACTGTACTTTCCCCATTGTTCATAACACCATCAGTGTGCCCTGTACTTTCATGATGTGATGGCAAAGAATATATCCAGAGGACAGACATATCTGGAAGAAATTGCAGCAGCCTACATGGATGACTGATTAGAAATCCTTTCTCTTGGAAGAGGGTTTTTTTTTTTTTTTAATCTCTATCATACAACCACTGGTCACATGGATGTCTGCAAGGCAGCCATTTTTGCAAACCTAAGTATCTTCTGACTTCACACTCCTATGCTATGTTTTGTTCAGGAGAGACAATTTTGGCGTATCACTTTGGGCAGTGATGCTAATGCTTAACTAGGGCTGGGTCATTCAAATGAAACAGCTGGGGCTAGTTAAATGAATTGATTGGTACAAATACCTGGTGCTGGAGTTTAATCATGAAGGAGAGTAGGACAGGGTGACTTCTTGAGTATTGTGTATCATTCTTGCCATGGAAAGTGTATCTATTTAAGTGTATTTTAAGGTATCCATTTAAGAAGACACACACCACATAGAGGAGATGAAGGGCCATAAGGTATTTTTTGAAGAATATTGATAGTAGCATATGGGAAATATCCTAATTACTTACTGAATTACATGAGGGTTTGTTTTTCCTTACAAAGAACCTATTGTGGTCATGCAAATTGCCATTATGACTCAGCAAATTAAAGCCGCAAGGCATTTCTTCTTCTTTTTTTCAAAGTAACAGCTCTTTCTGCATTTTTCTAAGACATGTAGACAATAATGAGCCAATTAACAAAAAAACAATTAAAGCGCAAAGTCACCCATGGAAGTTTAATGTGGTTTAAGTTGCAACAACACATGGAGGGCATAATTTCACAATACTTGGGGTACAATAAAACAGTAAAACGCTAACAGACATTATTCTAAAATTTTGAGATGTTATTAAACAGCTGTACCATGATGCAGAGAGAGCAGTTGCACAACTAAAAATGCCTTGGACACTGAATTTTCAAAAGCAGTTTAAGAGTCAACAACATAGGCACACATGCTTGCCTAGAGCTCATGCCACTTATTCAAGGAAATGAGATTTAGCTGAGGCTCCTATGGGAGAAGAGGGAAGGCAGTATCTGCCTCAGTTCTCTGTTTCCCCAGTATCTTCCTGCGACAAATTCCAGAAAGGCTACTACTGCTTGAGTTAGGTTTTTAATGGGCTTCAGGGGGGACAGGTAATCAGTAGAAATCACCTCTTCCCACATTCGTCCATGGGATAATCCTATGAGAAGATTTCCACTAATAGCAGTTCTGGATCCTATGTAACACAACACACACAACACACACAAACACACAGATGTATCTCCTGATACCCATTAAGGGTTCATACCTAGGGAGGATCAATTGTTAAGAAAGAAGTCCTGGAGCAGTGGTTCTTAACCTTACTAGGGACTCCCTTTAAATATTTTTTTTTGCCATGGACCCCCAAGGTTTAATTCAGAACTTAAAACCTTAAAGTACATCAAATGTTTATTTAAAATTGCTCATCAAACATCTTCAAATTTGGAGAGAAAGGAGAAAAAGGTAAATACACACCCTCCTCAAAAGCATTGGAAGGGTTGGGTGGGGGGAATACTTTTTTGCTTCTTTCCCACCACTTTATGGGTGGAGTGGGTTGAATGTACAAGCTCAGCCAGCCAGCCTCACCTTTGCTCCTGTCACATGACCACTGTGCTGTCACTCAGCTACTCAGCCCGCCTCTTCTCCGCAGTGGAATGTCATGTGACCAAGGTGCTGAGTCAAATTGGCAGGAGAAAGCGGGAGAAAACTCTTCCTTTCCCATCCATTGCCTCTGATGGCTGGAGCAGACTGAATGGCAACTTGCAGGCCTAGTCAGACAGCTTTTGCCTTTCTCTCTCTCCTTCCCCTCCTTTTGAGCTGTGAGCAGTTCAGTCTCCTATCGGAAATGTTTTAACTCCCACCCGCCTTTTTCCTTCTTCATTAGGAGGAGAGGAAAGTTAAATGGAAGAAGGAAGGAGAGATGGAGGAGTTTAGTTGACATCAGCACTGAGAGGAGCTGCCAGACCCTTTGCTTGCTAGTATGCCTGCTCTTTTTCCCCCTCCCTCCGTCCTTCCTTTACCCATCTTGTTCTCCTCTCCTCCTGACAGAGAAGGCAAAGGTTGGGGGCGGACTGAAGCATTTCTGATAGCAGACGCAATGCAGCCAACATGAGGGGAGGGGCAAGGAGTGCACACTTTTTTTTCTAGTTTCCATGTCTTTAATATAAATGAAATATAAGTACAAAAACTTTACAGAAAATATTTATTGCATGAAAGCAAAACACAGTTCACATACTTTGAGGGTCACTGAAAACCTACGTACGGATGAGGAATAAAAAGGAAGTCTCACCTGCCGGATATGGCACCAGGGATGTTTTTATAAAAAATAGTAATTTTTTCTCTCCCCTGCATGTGGTCCCCATCCCTAGGTCCTTCATGGGCAGCAGTTCAAAGCTATAATTCACATGGTTTGGATGGTTTTCACACAACACCAAGGCTGCTTTGGCACATCAGAATCTGCCCTTCATTGGTGAGCAGCAGCAATGTGAAGAGGCCGCCCACTCATCCACATGAATTGCAACCAGGAAGGACCTGGAGACCACATCCAGGGAGAGAGATCTGCACCTGAGCTTGCAGTGGGAGGGAGCACAGGATGACTTGCTCACTAGAAAGAGCCTGTGCAGGACTGGGACTTTGGGAAGATATATCTGTGTTTATTCATCTTCGTTTGAAAATCAGAATTCATTGTTTTTTTAATCTCAAACAGAGTCCAGTCACAGCTCCATACAAAGTGCTGTACAGTAGTCTAGTATCATGTTTACAGGAGCAAAAATATTTATAAATAAATGCAGTGCACCCTCTGCTGACCTGACCTCCCCTCCACACGCATGCAAGGTCATGTGAAGCACTATGTCGTATTATTGTTAATGGATGATCTGGGTGCACACCTGCACATGTTGCATCCATTGACAATAACGTATTGGAGCATTCACATTTTTTGTTTTATGTGAGGGTTCCTGGAACAGAACCTTGCATATATAGAGGACACGCTGTATTCATGAACACATCTTAGTTTTCTGAGTAGACAGATGGGGAAAGTTTCCGCAGCATCAGATTTCATGCACACCCTGTATCCACTGGGATTTTTAGATATGAGGTGAATGAAGTCAGCTGTAAGTCCCGTGTTAGTGATGTTGCTGAGATTGGTATTTCTTATCTTGGAAATAGGAGTTTGGGAGCTTTTGATACCACAAATACAAGGTAAACAGTGCAATTCTTTTCCAGCTATAACCCAATCTACTGTTTAAACTTACCATCAACTTACTTTCTGAAAATTCCCTTCCATTTCCCTCTAACCTGATATTTCCTGCTGATCCTCCAGCAGTAACCCATAGCTCCCCCAAAAAAGTTGGTCCTTCCCACTCTACGCCATACAGCAGATGGGAATGAAAGGGTTTAGGAGAAGGCTACCCCTCCTTCTTCCTCCTTCATGCCACCACTGCTAGCAGAGCACAGAGACAGTCAGAGGAAAGAGGAAAGAGGAAAAAGAAACTGGGGGCAGAGTCAGTGAACCATAAGAAGACTAGGTGACAGATTGGGAGGAGAGAAGTTTGCCAGCTCGTGGAACTGTGAGGTGGGGTTGGCCTAATATTGACTTAATAGAAAATGAGCCAACTTGTTTTCTTTGAAGAGAAATAATTGTTTTCTTTGGGGAAAATTAATTGTATTTTGTTAATTGTATTTTAACATTTGTTGTACTCTGCCTTGAGTTTTGAGGAGAGGCGAGTAACCAATAATTTTTATTCCTGCCAAAACAGTTTGAGCTGGACAAGGTCACCAACCAATTTGTACAAAAAACCCCCCCAAAACATTTATGTAACACTTATCCAGAGTGATCAAACTGTTTCACGGTTAATTTTAACAATACCTTACAAGGCAGAACTGCAATATTATTAATTTAATTAAATTTATACCTAACATTCATTCAAGATGGGATACATGGGGTTACCATCCAGTCTCCTATTGAAACAGCAAACAAATCCGGAGCTGTTTCACTTCAGCAAGGTTGCTGTATCTTGTGCCTTTGGATCACGCTTAGACCACTATCCTGTTTTATAAGAGAAAAGACTGAGGCTGAGAGACTTTGAAGCTTTTTATAGTGAATTCATGGCTGAAGGAATCAGAGATTTTGTAGCTCACTGGGAATTTTGTAAAGTGAAGATATAATCTAAGAGCTGACTTTGTCAAGGCTGCTTAAATCTGTGTAATTCTCCTCAGCTAAACTCAGAAAATAGAAACAAAAATTGTAGCAGTTGAGTTAACAATTATCTACATTGGTTGCCGTTATGGTTTGGATCTCACTTGCTTCCAACCCTGGCTTTGACCACAAACCATTGCCCATATCCAGGGCAGTTTGCCTGCTTTAGACTTTTGACATTTATGATTCCAATAGCACAGTAATTCCAAAGATGTCCAAATGTACTTAATTAAATACATGGATACGGAATGCCCACATAGATAATGCCTAATAAAAGGACAAAGCTCATTACCCTGATAAAAGCACTTGAAAATATTGTGAACAATCTGAACAAAAAGTCAATTTCCATTGGATAACGAGTTAAACTCTTAAGAGCAATATAGGTTTCTGAGTTTTATAGTTAAGTTTAGGAACCAAAGTTAAATGTTTTAATTTGACGTTATTCTTAACATCATGCTAATTTGTTCCAGACATCTCTGTAGAGCCAAGTGCTGCAATTTTTACATAGAAAGCATGAACTTCAGTGATTTATTCTAAAAGAGCTTCTATTTTACTGCATTTCATTTTCTTCTCAATGAAGCACTTAACAACATGGTTCTCTTTAAGGGTCTTACTTAATCATATGGATATAATTTTTTTCAATTTACGTTTTCAGTTCTTTAGTGTGGTGGCCATGGGACGTTCCTTAAACTAGACAGATTAAATGCACATGTCAAAAGCATCTTTTATGGAGGCTGAAGCATTCTTTATAGCAGAAACTTTCATGAAAGGTAGAATAATGACTGTGAGTTTCTGCAAGATTGTGAGACAAAGGTAAAAATTACCATGAACATATCACTCTTTCCCTCCAAAATATTACATAATCATGTATGACAATAATGTAACTTTGTGTTTGAATTTTTTAAAAGCAGAGTACATTGTGAACACTTAAGACACAAGGAAGAAAGGGCCAAAGAAAAACACACTAATTTTTTTGTCATTTCTGGGCTGATGTTCAACATTTCAATTTAAAACCTATTTCCGTTGGTTAGCATTTCCAGTTTCTTTCTAATATGATCTTGGAAAAATTTGCAATTAAAAAGATATTTTTAGAGCTGCATACGAAATGTGAGACATTTCCAATGTGAAGCCTGCCACATTCGAACATCTTGTACAGCTGTTGCTGTACCTAGAAATGCTATTCCTGAAGCATTCCAAGAATGTAATCTGGCTCAGCTCTCTTGAAATGACATACATGTATTGCAGTTTATCATAAGAAATCACCATGGCCATGGTTGGAAGCTGGAGAACAAGGTCCAGAAAATGAACCCCTTCCTATATTTCACTTTTTAAATAGAAAACTTAAGTCTCAGTTAGAACACTGTATTAAGATATATTCTCTGTGCATGTGATGGGGTTTCATCCGTAGATCAAAGCATAGTATTTCTCTCATTTGTAATTTGATAATCTAAATTTCTAATATTTACTCCAAATGAGGAGGGGGGCTTGGTCTTTTTCTCTTTTTTTCTCTTGGTCTTTTTCTCTAAGCTTCAAGGTTGCATTTATACCAAATAGATGGATAGTGAGGAAGAAACACCTGCAAAACTATGTTCTGTTTCTTTGCTCTTGTTTAGTCCTTTCTTTGCTCTTGTTTAGTCCTTATATTTGTATTACGTCTTTCTTCCAAAGAGATTAAGGTGGCAATGTTCTGCACTAGGCTTGGGAAGCATTTGATCTTCCAAATTCTGGTCACAGTTCCTATAATTTTTCATCATTGGCTATGCTGTCTAGGGCTGATGGGAGTTGTAGTCCAGTTAAATCTGACAGTCCACATGTGCCTCAACCTTGTTCTAGACTTTGCCTCTTTCTTTTTTATCTCATACCATTTATCTAAATTGTGGCTGGAGGGCAGATATAGTTGATTATACTGCATTAGCAACATATGACATGTTTTCTACCTATGTATATTGCTACATATGATTTAATACATGGAAAGTAATGATGGCCGATTTTAGAACAAGTGAAGGAGGAAACACTAGTACATTTGGAATCTTGAGGCTATGACGAGATAAAGAAGATACCTCTAGTACTGACCAGATAATGTGAATGTAAAGTGAAAATACACTGCCGTGTGATATTGTAACCAGAGCTGATTACTACTGGGCCAGTACCTCATTGTTGGCCAAGTGATCAAATGCTTTTGTTGTACAAGTTAGAGAGTAGATGCTCCCTATCTCTCACATGATGCTAAGCATAGCTTCCCTGCAGTGAGTGACTCCTCCTTGGCTCATACTTACATATGGTGGACAAATTCCTCCCATCCTTCTTTACATTCCTGTGAACTACTTAGGAAGGCCATGAGTGGTGGAAATAAGTGACCTAGGAAGTACTGTATACCGAGCAGAATGAAAATCACACCTTATAGGAATGCCTGTTTGGGCAACTTCCCAATAGCAATCAGAAGATGTGCTCCCCCTCTGAGGATAACAGTGAAACTATGCATAGGATCAGAGAACCTGCATGTCAGGAATGACAACTTGCAAATGGGTTAGGCAGGAGCTCTGGGAACCCAGACTTCAAATCTCCACTCAGCTGTGGAAACCAACTGAGTGACCTTGGGCTGAAAGTCACACTCAGGCAGCCTTAAAGGGAAGCAATGGTAAACCCCCTCTGAACAAATCTCACTATGATAGGGTTGCCTTAGGGTCACCATTAAGGCCATTTCCACACTACACTCTTATAGCGCGATTATTCCACTTTCAACATCCTGTGGAATCCTGGGGTTTGCAGTTTTGGGAGGGGCCAGGCGGCCCTTCCTGAAACTACAAACCCCAGGATTCCATAGGATGTTGAAAGTGGAATAATTGCTCTATAAAAGTGTAGTGCGGAAATGGCCTAAGTTGGAAACCACTTGAAGGCACACAGCAACAAACAATGAGAAGCCAATAGCAAAACCCTAAGGTTCTTTCTTATTGAGATCCACATTTTTATATTAAGGTATCACAAATCATGTTTTAGACCACGATCTCAGAACCCACTTATACTTGCTTTTGAAACCAAATGAGAAATGCTAGTAAGCGCTTTTCTTTTGTTGCTCCCAAGATGTCCTGTAAAGCAGTATATAGCAGTTATGAGGGAGGAAAAACTATCTTCCTCATTCACTGAGGCAGGTTTTAAGGGGCAGTGGGGTTGCTCAGAAAGGGACTCCTACAATATAACTGATGTCTTTTGCATATTCGTGTGTTTTAATTTTTTAAAGTTGTTTTTTCACCTAATTGTGCTTTACTGTTTGAGATTGGTTGTCTTTTAATTCCATTTTGTCTCATCTTGTTAGGAAATGCTTTTAGCCTATGTTTGAGGAAAAGATGGGTACAATTCCAATAAATAAACTGCAATAATACAAAAAGTATAATGTGCATTTTGTGATAAGCATAATTAGGACAAGAGATGACCACTTGGTGCACCAGAGAGTTTTAATCTACATGTTCAGTTGTTAGTAGGAAAACATGGAGATAGAAGTGAATAGATAATAGTATAAGTGAACATTTATCTGTATCTATTTCAGCTCTTTAAAACCACCTTGAGTTCCAAGGCTGTGGAAAAGGTGTGATATGAATAAAGAAACAGATAAGTAAGTAGAATGATAGAATCAAGGATCTGGAAGAGACCACAAGGCCCATTGAGTCCATCCCCATTCTGCCATGCAGGAATACACAATCAAAGCATTCCTGACAGATGGCCATCCAACCTCTGTTTAAAAATCTCCAGAGAAGGAGACTATACCACACTCTGAGTCAGTGTATTCCACTGTCGAGCTGTTCTTACTATCAGGAAATTCTTCCTATTGTTTAGATGGAATCTCTTTTCCTGAAGTTTGAAGCCATTTCTCCATGTCCAAGTCTCTGAAGCAGCAGAAAACAAGCTTGGTTCAACTGCCGTATAACATCCCTTCAAATATTTAAACATAGCTATCATGTCACCTCTTTACCTTCTTTTCTCCTGGCTAAACATACCAAACTTCATAAGCCACTCCTCATAGGGTATGACTTCCAGGCTCCTTACCAGTTTGGTTGCCATTTTCTGGACACATTCCAGATTGTCCATATCCTTCCTGAACTGTGGAGCCCAGAACCAGACACAATATTTTGGGTTGGGTCTGACCAAAGCAGAATATTTTATTATTTATCTATTCATTAAATTTGCAAGCCACCTTTCTGCCAGAGTGGGACCCAAGGCAGCTCCCAACAATAAATAAGAATAGAGTGGTACTATCACTTCCCTTGAGCTAGACTACTGTGCTCTTATTGATGCAGCCCAGAATCACATTAGCTTTTTAAGCTGCTGCATCACACTGCTGACTCATGTTCAGCTTGTGTTCTACAAAGACTCCTAGATCCTTTTCACATGTATTATGATCAAGCTAGGTGTTAGCCATTTTATATTTGTGCATTTCATTTTTTCTGCTCAAGTTTAGTACCTTACATTTCTCCCTGTTAAAATGCAGTTTGTTAGTTTTGGCCCAGTTCTCCGATCTATTAAGGTCATTTTGAATTCTGATCTTGTCCTCTGAGGTGTTAGCTACCCATCTTAATTTGGTTTCATCTGCAGTTTTGATAACAACTGGTAAAGATGCTGAATAGCACTGCTCCCAGGACACCCCACTAGTCCCTTCTTTCCAGGATGAAGAGGAGCCATCAGTGAGTACTTTGGATTTGGTCAGTCAACCAATTAAAAATCCACCTAAGAATAGCATTGTCTAGGCCTTGCTTTACTAGCTTGTGTGTAAGAATACCATGGTGGACCTTGTCAGAGGCCTTAATGAAGTCAAGATATGCTGTATCCACAGCATTCCCTTTATCTGCCAAACTTGTGACTCTCTCTCTCACACACACACATACACACAGGAGAGAGAAAGAGAGAGAAGATTAGTCTGGCATGACTTGTTTTTGAGAAACTCATGTTGACTTTTAATGATCATGGTATTCCTTTCTAAATGCTTATAGACTGTTTCTTTAATGATCTGCTCTAGAATCTTTCACGGTAAATAAAACAAGAAGTGATAAGAACAATGCAATAGTAATGTCTTGGTGGGCCTTGTTCCACAATAAGAATTACCTTCTATCTCCCCTGCAACTGTCATGTTGCTTGAAAAACAGCTCTAGAAGGATCCCAAACTCTTTGGAACAGTTTGTTGGATTTGCAGATGTGGGATGGGACCCATAAATGGAACTGCTTTCCATTAGTTCAACAAGATCTTTGGATTCAGACCACTGCTTCCCATCTTCCCTGGCATTTATCTTTTCATCCAATATCTGTTATTGGTTTTATTTATGCAGAATGGTGTAGCTTGATGCTGCGAATGTATCCATGCTAGCACATGTAATGTTTTTATCCTTCCTTAGTTCCAACTAGAAATAGAAAGTTCATTGTGATATTGAAGCCCAGGTTCCTGGTTGCTTTTCCCAGACAATCCAGGATTCATAAACCAGGAACAATTTCTGTTTCTTGATTTTGGGAGCAAAAAGAGGGGGGAAAAACAAACCAGATCTCAGATTTTACTAGCACATCAAGTTTTTCTATTTCTGGTTTGCTTAAATATGAACACTTGCAAGAGGACCCAAGTGGGGACAAAGAACAGAATTAGAATTTGTTTATGGTAACTGAGGGTTTGCCAGAATCTTGATCTGTATGAATCTGGCTATGTATAAGGCGGGGGAAAGCATTGTCTCCAGAAAGCACCAACTTTATTTCAGAAATGCCAAGGCTCCATACCGTGTTTTGAAGAGAAACATTAAATATCTAAAAACACACCATTTATTTAGGTAGAACATTATTGAACTTAAGGGCTTGAATAATTAGAAGAACTAACTGACTTACATGAAGATTGCAAAATGTAAATGTATAACCCACAAAAGATCATAGTTATTTGACTGTGCCTAGCCAGATTTCTCCAGCAGATATTTTATTTGTATATTTTTATTTATATCCTTGTGTTTTTCCCAGCCAGCTATATTTCAATTTATACCCCTTACTCCCCAGATACATTTGGGCATATCTGTACATATTATCTTTCATTTTCCTGTTTGGATGATAGAGTGGCAAGTGATACAATTGATCCTTTGTGAAATAGATCACTCTATTCATATGATCATCCCAGTGATCTACAGAGATGCATTTGTAGATCAAACATCTTATATTTAGTCTGCTGGATAATCTGGCTGATAAACTGGGTAACCCTGAAAATAGCTAATTCTTTTAACTAGCCAATTCTTTTAACTCCTTAGAAGCCTCTCTTAAAATATACTTTTCCTTGTTTGCCTTACTCTTTCCTTCTCTTTGATTTGCTTTTATCTGCTTTTCCCTCAATTCCATCAGGCTTCATTGTATAATGTATTGCAGCAGACTTCTTTCAGTTGGGTTTTCCCCTTCCTTGTTGCTATAAAAACTCCAGATGTTTTGGGATTTCATGGTTCTCTGAATATTCTTTTCCTTTATTTTAATTTTCTTTTGTAACATACCACACATGTGGTATTCTAGCTTTTTAAGGTCCTGTGCTAATCAGCCATGGATTTCCCCCCTTTGCTTCTGCTTCTTTTCCCTTTATTGCCTTTGGTATATTGCTTAGAATATGTGGGGAACTTTTTGTTATAAATTCCTATCGAAATTGATTGGGGAAGGGGTGGAGGGACCAGCAGTAGCCCAACTACTGCTGTTCATTTTAAAGGAGTCTGCTCAGGAGCGAAGAGCTGAGAAAGATGTTGGCACTTGAATTTCAACTTGCTTTCGGTTAGCATATGAAATATAAGGTTAGATGGCGAACAATCTATAAATATAATTTAGCTTCATACCTGTGTATAGAAATAGGGAAGTTAGTAGAAAAAGTTCAATGCAATTAGTTAATCATTAATAGGTTTTAAAAAATCTAGTTGAATTACACTTGTTCTAGAAGGTGACAATTTCTGCACTAAAAACCTTACCACAGTAAAGCTGAAAAATGCCATCTGTGATTTTACTCCCTGTGAAGCTTAAAAAAGAAATAGTTGTGTGGGGTTTTTTTTAAAAGCCCATTTTTCGTCCAGCCCACCGAACAACCTTCTCTCACTTTCCCTTTTCCATTCTTTATAATCTTATCATCTTATCTTCCCCTTTTAATTAGCCTACTGATTTTCACATAGATGTCGGGAAAGTTGCTAGGCTGTAAGAGTATTTACTATTCAGTTTCCTGGAACAAATGAGGCCCCTCTGTGTGGTATCTGATGTGGGACATAGAAAAATGGTACAAAGAAGACTGCCCCCTTTCTACCCTTACTACTTATTATTTATTTATTTATTTATTTGTATCCAGCCTCTCCATATGGATCGAGGCGGCGAACAACTTACAATAGTATGTATTTTGAAACATTTCTATACATGCCCCCAACAAGCTGGGTACTCATTTTACCGACCTGCGAAAGGATGGAAGGCTGAGTCAACCTTGGAGCCAGGCCGGATCGAACTCACAACCTTGTGGCTTGTGGCTTGCAGTACTGGCATTTAACCACTGCGCCACCAGGGCTCCATTGTTTGTACTTATTGTTTTAAAAGTTTTTAATGTTAGAATTTATGAAACTAGCACACTCTCATCATGAACTAAAATAAAGATTCCTGTAATTCATATGCATTTATTAAATCACTTGGTGAAATTGATGATTATGCACATATGTATGCATGCTCTTAACTGAATCTGTACTATTTTTAATACCCATTTCAGTCAACTGGGCTTTATTTACAATTATTATTGCACTGGAATCTTCTTTAAATGGTTTTATTAGAGAAAAATCCTTCTTTAGAGAAAAGAATATACTTATTTAGTTATTTTAATCTACATTTATACCCATCATTACTTCCATTGAGCCCAAACTGTCATTTTTCATGGTTCTCCTATCCCCCACAAACAGCTCAAGGTCTCCCACTGAATTTCATGACTCTGTGGAGACTTTAACTTGGATCTCATAAGTCCCACTGCAATATTCAAACCATTATGTCACATAAACAAATTTTAAGATCAAATGCTTAGCTATCTGTTTTATAGTTTTTAAAAAATCAGATTTGTGGTGATTCCTCCCTTTTTTTATTGCAATTTTGCAGGTTATCTAAAATCCAAAAGATCGTAATAAGTTCATACAGACAATTCCATAAAATATTTACCTTAACTTTGGTAAAACCTTAAGTATTCTTATATTTGTAGGATTTAATTTTAATAACTCAGGAGGTTTAGGGAAAGTGTATTTCAGATAATGGCCTAAATCCAGTTGTTAATCCCAGCTGCAGAAGATCCACTCTAGTAGTGAAACTTACATAAGCAAGGATTTCTCATTAAGCATCTGATTAAGTGCATCTAATTTCTCTTAGCAATTGCATAGGTTAAAAAGGTGTTTTAGAAAAGATAAAAAAGTGATAAAGTTGTCTGAAGCTATGTTGTTAAGATATTTTCTTTCTCTTTCTTTCTCTTTCTTGCTATACCTTTTTTGTAGAGGGGATGATTAATCAAGACTAGGGTTTCAAGTGTTTTTGCAACTTGTTTTAATAGTTTCTACAGTGTTAAAGGCTGACAGAGCTACTCTTGAGAAAGTGGTTTGGATTGTGTGATCTGTACAAATTCCAAAAGCTTAAGGAACTAACAAAAAACAAGAAGTAATTTTGAAGAAGTAGAGACCTGTACTTTGAGTGAACAATCAGCTTAGTAGTTAAAATTTGCTGACTCTTTAGCATTCCCTCTCATTTAATTAATCACTTTAGTTTAAAAAAAAAAATCAGCAGAATTTCTCCTTTTTGTTAGGAAATTTCTAAATACTTATTTTATTTTAATTAGTTAGAGCCATCACTGCCCCTACATGTATTCTTAATCTGGATTTGTAGATATCTTAAATCTTAAACAGAACCTTTTATTTATTTATAACATGCCTTGTGATAAAACATTTTTCACGAATGGAGAACCTAATATCTAAAGACCTATTCGTAGAATACTTAGATCAACCCTCATAGTGAGCTGAAAGGTAGTATTTAAGGAAGGTCAGCACTTGTGGAGCCAGCCTTTGTAATAGTTTGCGTGTTTGGCTACAACCTTGAAGGCTACAACCTGGGTGACCTTGAGCACATCACGTATTCTCAGCCCCGGAAAACCCTGTGATAGATTTGCCCGAGAGTTGCCATAAGTTGGAAATGAGTGGAAGGCACACAACAGCAATAACAACAGCAACATTTGTGTAATTATCCTGTCAGAGTGGAAGTTCAGAGAGCAGTGGTAGAATAACGCAGGTGCTTCAAGGCACGTTAATTTTTGGTAGGGTATCCAAATGTCTCTCCTTTTAAATGGTGGTCTATTATTTTAGATGTCAGTGTATTTTTCATACCATTGTAACCCCAAATAACATGAAGGGCATTTTCAGTTCACATACCCATGTAAGACAGTTGATTAATTCTGCATTGCTCTTATTTGGTGACCTATAGGCTACCATGAGCCTCCCCTGGCCTCATCAAGCTGGAGTGAGAGGTTTGCTGTGGGTCAGAGTTCCTCTGCCTTTTCTGCTGAGTGTTGAAGATTTTGTTTGTTACGTTACTACTGCTAAATTGTAGAAAGACAGATGTGAGTGCTTCTTGTTGAAATTTATAAAAACAAAGGAGTGTCTGTCATTCTGTTTGTTTACACCCTCACCTCCTGCAGTAATCTAGAAGGCTTCCAAGCCATTTGATTGAATAATACATTCAAATTGTATTTAGTTCCAGGCTTTAGTGTTGCAGACATCTGAGTTCGGTGAGGATTTAGAGGAAGTGAGTTCTATTAAATGATATAAGCATCCATAGATATTATGTTTTCAGAATTGGGACCTTGTGCCCTTTTACTGCAATAACTCTGGCATTGAATTTCATGGTGTTTGTTTAAAAAAAAACAGAAAAGAAAAGCTTTTGACTGTTCTCTCATACATTTTCCCTTATGTGTGAGTAGTAAAATGTGTATAAATGCTAGCCAATTAGTATTTGTCATGTATTTGAAAGCTTTGTAATTGATTTGAAAGAAGAAAAAACATTTCACATTGCTCAGAAGAAGTTCAGATATTTTTAGCAGACAGAAGACTTCCTATTGATAGTCATAAATGTTTTGAGAATGAAACATTTCAGGTTTTCCATCTGTAGGTTGTCTGAGATGTCAACAGCCAATATGACCTGCTGTTTCCCTTGTAGGTCTATAAATAAAAGGTAGCTTGTTTGGCCAATCTTGTAGCCGAAAGCAGAGGTGTGTATTAATGAGCTTTCTCTAATAGCACACTGACTCTATTTACAACCCCACCACTATGAAGGCTTCTCTTACAGTCATAACTCATTTCCGAAGAAAACGTGCCTCACCTTATGGCCCAAAACGGTTTGATTTCTCTGATGATTTCTTCCCCTTCCCAATGCTGACAGTTATTCTAGGCATGAGTCTGATCAAGTATACTGAGGAAGGCAGTTAGTGTTTGATAATATGTCAACGTACGCTGTCATTCCTAAGCCACACGTTTAGGATGTGACATGTGAGCAATCAAAAATATATGATAGTTTGTGGCAGCCATAATACAATGTGCTTAGAATCCTTTAGGTATAATTTTATATCCAACAGTGGGCTTTTTTTCTGGAAATACATGGCAATGTGATTTGTAAGTTTTAGGAAAGTCATTTTTGCATTGACAGTAGGAGAAAACAGTTAGCTAGCTATTTTGTTATGTTTTCTCTGTTAAAATTTTCAAATGTCAGAGCTTTGACATACAGGGGTAACAGCACAGATAACAGATCCATCTCATTTGCTAAGAGAGCTGTGAAATCCTAAGCCCTTTCTGTGATTGGATCGTTAGTATCAAAGGAATAGTCAAATAGATGTAAGTATATAATAGCATGCAAATGATTTTTGCATGTGTAAAAGTTTCACATTTAGAATTACTCCCTAAGTGAGTAGAATTATTTTATCTAACAGTGAAACATAATTTTAATGTATAAGCATTTCTGATGAGATTTTATTCATTGTTCTTGCATATACATGGATTATATGAAGTTAAGTGTGCATGGGCTTAAAATGTTTTTGTGAAATGTGGTGGTTCTCTGAAATAAGCATACATGATGTCATAGAAAGACAAATGTGTTTATTCAAGCTGTGATTAAAAAATAATAAATCCATTTACAGCTGGGTTTTACAGAGCAAAAGATTGTTACTGTTATCCCAGGTGTCAATCTTGAGAAAAATGTGTAAGGGAGTTAGATGAAGGAATGACAGATTAATGCCAGATGTCTGGGAGATATAACTAGAAGCCCTTCTAAGTTTATCAAGTAATTTCTGTATAGGTACTTCTCTTTAGAAACTGTATATCAAATCCTTGCTGACATAGTGGATATTCTATAAAATATAACTAATAATTTCCATGATAAATAATTTGAAAACAACTCTAAATAGCACCATTTTTTCAAGGGAACTTAGAAAGTGTTCACAAGTATCTGTACATTCCAGAGTGTGGATAATGTGATGCTGGAAACATTGCTGTCACTCTGAAATTGCAATATTTGACCTAAGCAACATAATCACAGCCAGCTAGTATAGTATAGTGATTTGAGTGTTGAACTGGGACTCTGGAGATCAAGATTTGTATCCTTGCTGAGCCATGGAAAACGTCTGGGTGACTTTGAGCAAGTCTTACAGGAGGCAAATCCCTCTGAACAGATAACCAAAACTTCTTCGCACTGTGACATCATATCATCACTCCAAGATCATTGGTGGTTGGTTCAAAGTGAAGTCGGTATGATTCAGGAAGCTTTGCCCTCATTCTGAGTTGCTTTCATTGATGTCATCATATGACTGTATAATAAGGTTGATTTTCTAAGAAAGAAGACAGACTAAGTTGAGCAGAACAAATGGCACAAAGCAGTTTTGAAGCAGGAAGACTTATCAGGAAGCAGGGTATGAACCAGAGGTGAATAAGAGAAAGGGAGTCACTTTCCCCCTGTTCTGAGTGCCTTGAAAATATTCACAAATTACTGTGTTGTTGTTGTTATAACTGATGTGAGTAACACCATAATAGTTCTCGGCCTATGGTGATCACAATAATTGCAAATTTGAGATAGAAATTTTAATGTCTTGCCTGTGGACTAAGTTCAGATACTGAAGTGCTGAAAGTATGGTCTTTCATTTCCAACCCAAATGATTGCCCAGATGTATTCTTCCAGCATGTGCCAGAGGAGGAGAATGCAGAACAGGCTGTGTGGATAATTCAGTGATTTAGAGCTGGGACATTTACGTCAGGGAGCTTCTCTACAACATCTGTATTTCATGGCTTTTCTCTGATCCTCTGGTATGTTGCTGCATTGTTTTCAGTGGAGTTGTGCCAGAGCTAGCAACATGTTCAGCAGCTAGGAAAAAACTATGGCCATGGACTACATAATTAGTTACTCTAAAAGAAACAGCAGCAAAATGGCTGTCATCAAATCTTAGAACTGGAAACAACACAGTAGATCATCTAGCCCTGGCATTGCCAACTGTCCAGCCCTGAGCCAGATGTGGTGTGCAAAGCACTTCTACTTTGTGGCCCTACCAAATTTGAAAGAAGGAATCATTACCTTTTTGCTTACAAATATATATGCATTCAAACATAGAGGCACATAATTTTAAAACAGTATGAAATACCCCATATTTAACTTTTATACCCCAGCTTAAGTTTTTATGTTAATTTAGCCCTTCCGAAAATAGTTAGAAACTATGAGAGTTGTGTGTATTTCTTATACATTTTATGTATGCATTGACATCTATTGAATTTTCCTGCAAAAGCAGTGGATTGTATCTTCAGGTGCTCTTTAGAGAATCACAATCCTTCCTCAGCAATTCCGCCAGTCAATGGCCATATTGACGTTAAACTTGATTCAGCAAAGCGGCTGTCCTGTGCACAGACAATTGTTTGCAGAATAGAGGGGCTCTTGAGGATACCAAAACTGGTATCTCTAAAATAGTCTAGTTGAGCACTCTGAGCTCCTGAGAACTGCTAACAGAAACTTGTCAGACCCTTTCTTAAAAGTGCAAAGAAAAATATAGGACATCCAATTGAGTTGGATACATGGGTGAGGGCATGGAAGACAGATGTAAAATTTACACCAAGTTTGAATTTAAGAGAAATTTTTTATAAAATGTTATATAGATGGTACATGATGCCTGTAAAACTGAAAAAAAAGTAAGAAGTGGGAATGGAAAATGTTGGAAATGTGATGAGAAAGAGGGATCTTTTTTTCATATGTGGTGGACCTGCAAAGTAGCAAAAAAGTTTTGCAAAGAAATACATGATGAAATTCAAGGACTGTATGGTTTAAACTTTGAAATGAAGCCAGAACTTTATTTGTTGAATCTGTTAGGGCAGTGGTTCTCAACCTGTGGGTCGGGACTCCTTTGGGGGTCGAATGACCCTTTCACAGGGGTCGCCTAAGACCACCGGAAAATACATATTTCCGATGGTCTTAGGCTCCATTTCCTCCTTGGTGGTGGTGCGCAAGCGCAAGCCACGTGCTCGCGTCCTCCTGCTCCCTGTTCAGAAGGGACTGAAATCACTCCCCTTCTCCACTACCGGGAGAACCTCCCATTTGACGGGCCAACTTGGGGAGGCGGCGGCAGCACGAGGGGCAGGCCCCCTCCTTGCCACGGCCCCTGCCCCATTCACCATGGAGGGGGGCATTGTGGAAGGGCCACGGGGCCGCAAGGCAGCGCTTTTCTGGGGGGGTGAGCTGTGCCCAGCGCAAAAGACAAATGCGCTGGGATTCCTCCTTCCCCCGGCCAGGGTCGACACTCTGGAAACTTTTCCCACACTGCCTCCCCCAGCGGAAACGAGAGCGAAGCAGAAGCAGAGCCCAGGGGGGTTCTCAGAGTTTTTCCCCGGGGGAGACTCTTTCTCTCCCTGCCCGCCCCCCCCCCGGTTCCTGGCTGGCAAGGTGGCCTTTGCCGGGGGGGGGAGGCATTGTAAATAATAAATAAATAATTTTATGGTTGGGGGTCACCACAACATGAGGAACTGTATTAAAGGATCGCGGCATTAGGAAGGTTGAGGACCACTGTGTTAGGGCAACAAAGAGAAATAAGATCTCATCAAAAGACATTGTTATATATAATAACTGCAGCAAGATTGACTTATGCTCAACATTGGAAAGAAGGAAAATATATTGCTATAAGAGAATGGAAATTCAGAGTCCTGGATATGGTAGCGACAGAAAAGTTAACTTTTTCACTTACAAATAAGCCAATCCAGGGCTTTGAAAGAGAATGGCGAGAGGTATTGAACTGAATAAAAGAATGAAATAGGGGGAAAGAAAGAAAGGCTGTGAGAAAGGAGGCAGTCAAAATGAGGTGGTAAAAGATAAAATGTAAATAATTACACGTAAGCTAAAAGTAATAGTATACAATTGTTATAAAATAGAGATAATGTATGGAACGGAATGTTTATATGGAATAGAATGTTAAACTGAGATTCGACTGGGAAAATTGATGTCTCGAAGCGGGGAGGGTTTTTTATTGTTTTTTCATTAAAAATTTTAATAAAATTTAATTTAAAAAAGTGTTAAAGGCAATTCAACTAAATATTGTGTACTTGTGCTGATTTTTTCATAGTGGTTAACATGATTTTAGAGGTGGAGATACAATGCAGAGACTGCAGGACACCCCCCCCCCGCCGCTTATTCATTTCCTGAATATTACAGAAATGAATGGAAGGAAGTTGATGAAGGAAAAAAAGATAGCATTAAAAGTGCTAAAGTTTTGGAGGTGTTCAGAAATGAGAGTGGGAGGAATTAGTATAATCAGGCAAAAATGAGGAATGCGAGTTCTACATTGTTAGATGCCTGGGCTGTGAAGACTGCTCTTTACTTTAATAGATATTTTCATTTCAGTGGAGGTGCAGGTTTGTTTGATCATAATTTTAAGAAAACCTGGACATCAGGTTGTCTGCCTCTTTTCTAAAACGTTTCTAAGTTGTTTTCTAAAATACATGCTGTAGTCTGTAGATTTTTGCCATTTATTTATTTACTTTTTACCTTTTACCAAACTTCACTGGCATCCAGAAAGACATCAAATATTCCAAGAGGGAATTTCCTAGCTAAATAAAATTTCTGAGTCATGGCACAGGTCACTTATTTCTTTAATTTTCAGGTGATTGCTGTTCTGTATAAAATAGGCTGTTGACAACGTATCATTTCACTGTATATTTATGTATCTATAAGGCTAAGTTTGTCTTACAGACCAAATAAAATGGAACATTTGACGTACAGCAAAAACTTGATGGTCTTGTTGATACCTGTGCTGTACCTGTCAGCAGGTTCCCTATATGTTAATTGTTTAGACTCAGTGTCTTTGTGACTTTTCAACTAATTTGAGGACCAGTATATGTGAAAGAGGCTTTCTGTATATTGGATTTCTTACTCTGTTCAGACAAAAATTTATGAATAGCTATTCAGTAGGAATTCATTTTAAATCATTAGCTCTTTATACCTTCTCACTGTAGTATGAATTATTCCTTGCTAAATGCTAAAGAAAATCAGGATGCCCACTTTCTAACTGATCGAGCTAAAAAAACTACAGTACCCCTCCACATTTGTGAGGGTTAGGGGCGCAGAACCCTCGCGAAAGTGGAAAAAATGGGAATAATCCCCCCATTCCCTTCCCATTCACCTCTGGAGCTTCACACTTCCTGTTCCTTTGTCTCTGGCCTTGGCATGGGGAAGGGGGAAAAAAGACAGCCTAAAAGGCTTTCCCCTCAGACAGAGAAGAGGGGAGTTTTGGAGTTCTAATTGCTTCCTGTGGCCATCTTGAGAAAGGAGCACCTGACCAATCAGCAGCCAATACACAGTAGAATGTGCAACTGCATGGCAGAGAGGCCATGCCTACAGCAGTGGGAGGGGGCTTTGCTCACCCAAAAGGAAAAACAATCTCCATTTCAGATATAAGCCTCGCGAGCCTGAGGTGAGGAATGTGAGAGTTGGGGGAAGGAGGGAAGCATGCGCCTTGCACATTATCAAATTTGCAAAGGTCAAATCTGTGAATGTGGAGGACTATATTTTGTTTTATTAAATGCTGGATCATTGTTTGATGGAATGCATCAAGTTGATGATGCTGTTTATGAAAATATTTACATGCTTCCTGTGTGTTCAACAAGTTAGCTGCCAATTTTAAAAATTGTAATAAAACAATAAAATGTGAACTGGTAAAGCAATTGCAATAATCAAAGTGCTCAACAAACAACGGAAGATTACCTAAAAACTTAGGAGACCAGTATTAAACAGTGCAGGGTTACCCTGCAATTTAATTGAAGAATGTGAATGGCTTCTCCTAGAGGCACCCAGGACTCCAGGAAAAAGTGCAACCTGGCACAGACTTTGGAGCTGTGTATGGTCCCAGGCCCACCCTTATAGGAACTGCCCTGGCACGTGCCTAGATTCTATTATTTCTGGGCTGTTTTTTTCAGTGGAGCAGTTATTCTGTCCCTTGAGTCTCTGATTCTCCTGTGTATCATCTTCATCTTCTTGTTGTCATGAATTGGGACTTGATCAGTACCAACACACCAGAATGTTCATAGTGAGAAAAGTCATTGATGACAGGTAGATTTATTTGATTAGTAACAGATGCAGCAAACATTTACAACAAAGTAAGCCCATCTGCCCATGCTGTCATACCGAGACTTCACAAAGTACAAACAGGAACAACCTAGAAGATACTAAATGCCCCAGCTGTTTGGGCATGCCTCTCAGAGTTTGGGGGAAAGTTGCGAAAGAGTTTGCCTTTCTCCTCAGTTTATATCTGTGCCTGTTTTTCAGTGGAGCAGTTATTCTGTCCCTTGAGTCTCTGCTTCTCCTGTGTATCATCTTTACCTTTTCTGGAAGCTGCTGAGAAGGGTGACAAATAATCATTAATGTCTCTTTTAGACATCTCTAAAAAGAGGGTGGAGATTCCAGAGCCTCTGAAGTGTGATAAGGCTTTGGAATGTGGAGCTGTTCATATTACTAACTGTTCCTACCTGTATTGTACAAAGGATTTTGCTGAATAGCATATGTGCATCGCTACCAGTGGTAAGGAGGCATCTACCTCTCTGCTTTCTCTATGCCCACTCTTGTGCCCACTTGGCTGTGAGTATAATCTATGACTCTTAGGATGTACCTACAAAATGTGCCAAATGCCAGCTCACTACAAACCTTCAGTCTTTGTCTCTTCAGTCTCCAGATCTAACAATAAAGAACTGGCTCTCTCTGATTCTCACACATTTTTCACTCCCTTCTCCTGCTTTCTCTCTGCTACTGCAGTTCCCTTGTTCCTCCCATTTCCTCTCCACATCTCACACACCTTGTCTTCTCTCTGTCTTGGAAACCCCATAGTCACCTGTTCAATTGCTGCCTTCTTGTATGTTATCAATAAGCTTCATATTCTGGAGAAACCCTGGCTTGATCTTTGTTGCTTTTCTCTGTTTCCTAGATTAAGTGATCCAAGTTCTGCATGGTTGACACTTGTGTTTTGATTAAAAAGTATTAGCTCGAACCAGTTTTACTCTACAGATAGCAACTTGCCCTCTGGCAGAAAGAAATCAGTTACATTTGGAGCTTGCTCTCTTAGCCCATGTTTGAGCAAGATCACCCCTTGATCTAGAACAGCTATTTCCTAAATGTGGAGAAGTACTCTGTAGGCATGTTTAGAGACACATGTTGCAAGCAACCATAATAAGAAAGTGCTGTATACCACATTGAATGCATAAGTGTTCATCTGCCAATGTATGAATTAGAAGACAAAAACAAATTCTAATCTCCAGACTCCAGCTTATTCAGAAAGTGTCAAACCAGAAAGCTCAGTTTGGACATAATGCTAAACAAACTATTGATGGGTTTCCTAGTTTGTTTAGCTTGTCCTTCTGGAAGCAAGAGCCAAGCAGGAACAATCAGGGTATGTGTACAAGCATACTGATCATAAATGATAACTCAGAGTTGTCGACAGTATTTGTTTATAGTTATCTATAAATCAGGTCTCTATCATCTGGATGTTTTCATTAATTTTGTGTAGCTGTTTTTGCATGTATTAAACATGTTTTATTACTTTGTGAGTAGGGCTGTCCTGACTAACACATGGCTTTAAAATGTTAAAGTCCTGTATTTGGAATGCCAATGATTTCATACAGTTTTAAGTGTCTACTCCATCAGTCTTTGTCTATGTCATAGTAAGTTTTGTACTTTTGGGAGACATCATTTTTAGGAAAATGAGAGGGCTGCCCTGTGTATGTGTGTGTTTAAAAAATATAGTTGGCATTAGGAAATGTAATTCCACTGGCAACACTTTTTAATTTCACAAGAAATTGTGAAATTGTTTCCAACAGGTTTGGATTTCCCTCTGATATTTTACCCATGTCATATTGAAATGTCGTATATTTTCCCAGTATTTACCTATGTCACTGTCAGTTATTCAGGTTTTTTTTATAAACAAGAGTGTAACTTCCCATTTTATATTCCTCTCCCATAATCCAGAAATGTGCAAAATTCAGGGTAATTTTAAATATGAAAATGTTAAGGACTCCATACTAAAATAACCATTCCAAGTTTGAGACTAAAAGCTCAGTGTCTGTAAATTTAAAATCTACTTTAGGGTTAGCTACAGCTACTGAAAAACAAGTAAAATAAAAAGAATCTTCCTCTCCCCACACACACTGTGTGTGGTGCAGATGAGGGTGCCCTTTGTAGCATTTTTAATTATCTGACAAAAGAATGCAATGGCAAAATGGCTGAAAAAAAGGGCAGGTCAATAGTGGGTTGTGATCAGCTTTAGGGAAGAACATACTTATGCCATATCTCATGTACTGATAATTATCAATTTACCATCAGTTCATAGTCATACCCTGTGTACCTCAATTCATGCTCTCACACCTTTTGATTGTGTAAAGACCTGGTGGAAAAATTTCTCTTTCATTGAAAAAGAAGATTCCAGTATATATGTCCCTTCCACTTCACCCTATTTCCATGACTGAACATAGGATACAGTGTACTTTAGCATAAAAAAATATCACTGCACAAATCTCAGAATACACATGGGAACCTGAGCGTACTGCAAAGGCTTCTCTATCTAGAACCCTTACAGATACCTTGTCTTGGGGCCTCAGGCAGAAACTCTTTAACACCAAACTCCATTCCAACAACTAGGGGTACAAGGTCAGAACAAGGGAAGAGTGAACATCTGTAGTAAGGTGTGGGCGGCTGCTGCTGTTGTCTCCTATGTCTCCCCATCCCTATGCCATATGTGAATTCTATATCTTGTGTGAACTGTATGTGTTTAAACAACACTGCATCTTCCTATCTATTCCTTCCTAGCAGTGAACAGCTTGCTGTAGTCAGGGAAGATTATTCCAGTCCAACCATTAGCAAACAGTCATGCCAACCTTTGTCTTGAAGGATCCCAGCCTACTTGCATGCAACAGAACAGCCACTACTTACACAGTACTTCACTACAGTCTTTCCTGAGAGCAGCAGGCACAAATCTTAATAGGCCTGAGGTATATCCTTTCTCTGTCAGCTCACTTGAGTTCCCTAGACCCTTATCGCACTATGGCCCAATGGTGCTTTCTCCCAGTCCCATCCCAGCAGTGCCATTGCCCGGATGGGATCAGAGACCTTGAACATTCCTCACTGTACCCAGTTGGCTGCTGGTGGATGGGTAGCATTAGGGACTCATCTCCCTTTCACAGTACAGCATGAATGGCAAGTCCCTTTCCCCGCCTGTTTCTACACTGTACTGTGGAAGGAAGCACTTGATAGCATTTCTGCCCTTACCACACACCCGCAGCTGACAGGATTGTCATGGGAAAGGAGGCTGTTACTGGATTTTTTCCAGTAATGGTATACGGTACAACAGCAGTGGGAATGTAGCAAAGTCATGCGATGGCACACATCCCGGACTGCCAGGAACATGTTGTTGTGCCAGGAAGGCAGTGTCATATGGTTAGGACCCTAGACAATGAGGGGACATGTTCTAATGACGACAGTAATCAAATTGGACATTTTAAAATTGGATATTTTAAAATTGGATATTTTTTAAAAAAATTTAAAAATATTAATTTGGAGGTAATAAATGAGTGGATGATTGCTCTTGATTTTTGTATTTGTCTAAGGTGATAGATAGAGCTATGTTTTTCTTTATCTCCCATCGTTTTCTTTTCTGCTATGCTGTTTCATTATTCAGTGTATTTTTTTTTCCACGCATGGCAGCCGAATGTCTGATTCCACTCAGTAGCTCTGGTGTCAATATATGCCCCCCATAAGCTGAACACTTGTTCTTTCTTCATGTTTAAGCTTCCTTACTTTAACCGTATCCTGAAGCCTTAACACTGTGCATACAAGAATACAGTGTTACAGACGCTTATGCCATGTCGAGTGATGGATTAAAGCAGCAGAGCAAAGTATATTTCAACCATAAACTTCAGCAGATGTTCTGAATTCCATTTGATTTGTTGCATGTCCAGTTGAGATTTTTTTTCAGACACTATATTCGTTATAGCAGGATGTGGTTTAGTTAATAAAGCTTTACAGTGTTTTTTTTTATGGCTTTATTGTAGTTTGAAGGGTGCAACAAAGCATTTTCTCGACTTGAAAACCTTAAGATCCACCTGCGGAGCCACACGGGTGAGAAGCCTTATCTTTGTCAGCATCCTGGCTGCCAGAAAGCTTTCAGCAACTCTAGTGATCGGGCTAAGCATCAGCGAACACACCTGGATACTGTAAGCATGACGTTATTCTATATGGCATTGGATGTGGTGCAGACATAGTACTGGGGGCTTTTCCTTCCCTTCATGAAAATGTAGCATCCTAGTAAACTCCAGTGTGGGAAGAGGGATGAGAATGAGATTCAATGTGCTTCTCTGGGCAGCACTTTCAGAAAGAGAAAGCCTTAGCAATATAGCCAGAGATTCTTTGCATGCTTTATTTTATTTATTGAAATATTTCTACTTCACTCTTCATCAACACTGATTCTAGGGAAGTTTACACTAAATAAAAAAAATTAAAAATCTACTTTATAACATAGAACATAGAAAAGACACAGGCTCACAGGAGATATTAGATCTGTCAGCAATATTTGAAATGCTTGAGAGAATGGAAATAGTTCCATGGGTATAGCCTCAGGAAAGAGGGGCAAAATGGGGACATTGTCTCCTTCAGATGAGGATTCTGCTCCCCTGCAAGGCAATTTTCCTTCATTCCCCAAAGTTCTAGCATTGCAGAAAATTAGTATTTGAAAATCTTTCACACCTAGAACTCATAGTTGTAGTGTTTGCATTTCCGTGGTCGATTTGCCTGTCCCTTTTCTTTGGATTCTTAAATAGTATTTCTAAATGCTCAACTGACATTTCAGTTACTGCAATACTAGAAAGCTGGGGAATGGAGAAAATTTGGAGATGGCAGAATTCTTATGTGGGGGCAGATAAAGTCTTTATTTTGACTGCCGCATAGCTGTACCCCTAAATAATTTTACACTGAGACCTAAATGATAACAGTGTTGGTGCCAGATGTGTCATTTTGTGTAGAGCATTTCAAAACTGGAGCACCACAGCAAGAAAAAAAGTATTTTCTCTGCAGTTAATCTCAGTGAAGAAAGAAAGCTATGGCTCATGACCTTAAAGCCTATGCAGAATGATTTAAGAGTAAGTATTCCTTCAGGTGTTTGGGGACAGGTAAACACCAGCCTTTTAAAGTATGCTTAGAAATATATTGGCAGTTAGTGAAAAAGCTCTTAAAAACTGATGATATGTAATCTTAAAAAACTGCCCCACTTAACATTCTGTCGCCTGTGTCCTATATGAATGGAATCTTCTCAGTCACTTTCAAAGGCAATCCCACATATAGCAATAGTCCATTGGAGATTGCCAGTGCATAAAAAACCAGAGCCAGAATATGTTCTGGAGTGGCTGCAGTTGGCACATCAGCTGTAACTGGTGAAAGGTCCTTGGCTCAGCCAAGACCATTGGAGGGATTCCCATTAAACTGAGCTGGTAATGTTCTACTAACTGGCAATGTCCTTCCCAGAGTTTTTCTGCTCTGAATATCTATGTGTAATTGGGGTAATAAAGAATTGTGTTATCCCTGCTAGCTCGGAAGCTACGATATTCCTGCCACAAGGTTAAAATGATATCACAAGAGCTACCATAGGTAAATGGATGTTACTAGCAGATTGTCAAAGTTCACTTCATTGCTGTTTTGCCATTTAGCAAATACGTGCTAGACAAAATGCTACCCAAGGTTTCCTTGCAGCGCCGTATAGGCCCCCAGGACTACCCTTCAACCCACTAGGCCTTCTCCAGCACCCTCATCCAAAAATTGCCTGGAATAGCAAGTCATGCATTAAGTCGCTTTGGGTCTGACAATTGTTATTTAAATATATTGAACCTCCTCCTGGGCCTGTTTTTCTTAAAAAGCCTTTTTCTGGCCTAAAATGGCCTGGGGTTTTGTTTAAATGGCAGATCAAAGCCCCAGGGACTTCTGGAGGCATAATTTCTCTTTTTGGAGGAAAAAATGGGGGAAGAATTATTGAGGGATATTGGAGGACAAGGGCTATGGCCCAGTAGGTCTTTTGCCTGAGAGAGGGCAAAATTGACCTCCACACCTTCAGAAGTGCTCACCCCTGAATTAATGTGATTTTTCTGAATAAACTCTCTGTATGTCTCTGGAAATGTTTCCTATTATATTTGGTCTTGGATGTTGTCACAAGATATGTCATGAATAGAGAATGTGAACATTCTGTTAAAAATCTTCTATGATTTGGCTGTAATTGGAAGTGCAAAGCTGTGGTGATTCAAAAATAAAATACAGTTGGTTACAAATGGTGGACTGTGCTCCCAATGTAAGGTTAATACCTCGAATCACTCCTTTAAAGTCTGGATTAAATGAAGAATAGTTTATCTGCCCTACTTTCATGGAACCTGCTAGCTGCCGCTGGACTCATGAAGTGTATTCCTCGAATTCTCCTCTGAGTGCATTCAGACTGATAATAAAGCCTCATTAATCAAGATAATCCATAGTAATCCATAGCGCCCTTCAAATTCAGGGTAACTTAGAGTTTGGATAATGCCTATTTTCTGTATTGGCCAAGTCACTTTAGCTTCTATTCCAGTCAACCCACCTATGAAAGCAAAGCAGACTTCTTAGGTCACTTAAGCTCCTGATCCAAAGCTCATAAAGAATAACAGCAAGAGTCCTTCCTTTGTCTTTTTGAAAGAGGTGAATATGTGGTTTAATGTTTGGCTGGGTGTTTATGGGCCAGAAACCTGGCGGTTAATTGATATTTACTTTTAAACCAGCTACACATTTCAGACAGTGCAGCATTAAGGAATGTGTAATGTACATTATGCCTTACAAAAACAAACAAGTCAGTCAGTCACATTTTCCAAACCCAGGCACACTTACAATAACAATGTTTTATTTATTTGAAAGTCAACTTTAGAAATTTGAATTTGTAATGACTTCTAAAATGTGACAGTTTTGAAACTTAATATACCATATAGGATGCTACTTTTTGAAGTTTAGTGGCTTGATGTTAATATAAGTGGAATGATTGCGGGGGACAGAACAATTTGAGTCACAAATAATTTTGTAGACTTCATGGTATATACAGAACCACGTTTTTCTGTCTTCCTGTATCCCTTTATGTGGCTGTTACTGCAAAGAGACCCTTTAACTTTCTGTTTTCTTCCTTCTTCCTTTCTCTTTATCTCTTTCCCCATCTTTCTTGTTACTATCTGAGATATGTGCTGAAATTCAGCAAAAAGGTACAGTAATAATTTTGACTAACCATTTTATCAGTGTTCTAGTTTACCTTTCCACACATTTGTTGAAGTTTTTATTGTGTTCACATCCTGCACAAAATAGCATTCATTTGTTTACATAACTGTTCATATTAATTTCTCCAAGAATTTTAGCTTTGCAGTGCCATACTGATTTGGTTTGGTTTTTGCTTTGGTTTTTACAACATAGATATAAGAAACTACAATGTATCCTGCATGCTAGTGTTAGCACTCCAAATGCATGTAACAGAAGACTTACAGTTAATGGAAGCAAACTCTGATCCCCTTTATATGCCTGCTGTGTAACTGAATCCTGTGTGAAAGTGAGATTGAAAAGGATTGTACTAGTATGGACAGACTTTTCTGATCTAGTTTCCCCATCCTTAATAATGCGTTACCATAGCTGGGAAAATACTCTGCCCAGTTAATTCCACTAAGGAATTGTTTAATGGTTTCCATCATCCTTCTTCAAATTTCGATTCTCTGTGTGTTCCAGGCGCTTTCAATAAATTGACTTTTATATATAAGTTTCTGGGTACATATCAGGTTAGCCTTTGGAGCCTTGAGCTGGTGAATGATCTTATTATTCCTTTGGAAATTTCCTGCTGGTACAAGGAGCAGGACTACTTATTCCTCTGGAGGCACCTACAAAGAAAAAGGATTTATATGGACTGCTTAGTTCTTATTGGATGCATGTGGAAGTGATTTGAGATTCCAAATGTAGGTCAATCTGTCATTTATCTTCTCTGAAAGGAGAATCTGTAAATAATTACAAAGAACTGTTAGAATGTGCTGGTTTGATCGAATAACAGATTATTAGGTTAGGGTTAGGTCTGGGGCTGCACTGAGAACTGGATTGAAATCTATCTTTTAAGGAAGAGGGAAGATGGCTCCTTTTCCAGTACTGGAAAGATTTACTATTATTGTTGTAATCCAGAATTGTTTAATATTGTCCAAAGGCAAGGCAAAGCTTTCTGTAGAGCATAAAGCCCAATGAAAAGCTGAACGTTTTAAGTATCTAGTTTGACCATCGTAAACTTCTGGAATGTAATCACCTACATTGTGCAATGCCAAGTGCATAGAGCAGTAGTGAGCAAGGTATATCACAGGGCTAAAATTTTCAGCAGATTAAGAATAAAGAAAATGGATAATAAAAGCTACCAATTATGCAACTGAAAGCAAAATCCCTTAAAATGAGTTTGCTGGCTTGAGAAATGTTTTTCAAATGGGTTGGAGGTCTGAAGCTGTATTGTTCATTTACACTTTGTTTACAGTTAATTGCTTCTGTTCACCAGGGCCACTGAAGTGATGCACAAGTGATATAAAAACAACATTTAAAGGTCACTTTTAAAAACAGTTTTAAAAACCAAAAACCATTGGTAACCACTCACTGGAAACTCAACAGAGATATAGCTAACCTGACTTCCCTTGGGCGGGAGTTTTACAACTGAATCAAGATGGTGCTATAGAGAAAGTCTGGCTCGTGTACTAACTAGCAAGTTAGTCTCATGAGGTGATGGGTCATCTGTTGAAGATCCCAGGTTCCAGGCAACCTCAGTACAGGAGACATGTGCATTTCAGATATCCTGGCCCTCAGTTATTTTAAGGGTTTTGTAGGTCAAAGCTAGCATCTTGAACGGAGCTTCAAACAAACTGGAGACCAGTGCATTTGGTCTAAAATTGGTAGCATATGCTCTGTAAAGTGCACATCAAATAAACACTCTAACTGCTACGTTTTACACTAACTATAACCTTTGAACACTTTGAAAAGTTGCCTCGTGTCAAATTCATTAAAGTACTCAGATCCATAAATCATGGTGGTGAAGTCCACCTTTTCTAGAAGGATGTGCAGCTGGTCATCAGCCAAAGCTGGGCAAAGGTATTCTTGGTCACAACAATTACCTGGACTTCCAGGAACAATGTTGGATTCAAGATCACTCCCAAGCATTTGGTTTATAGTTCTCTTCTGGCCCATGAAATTGCTTCTAGGACAGGGCTGCTAGATTGGTCTGAGATCCCGTGATGATGTAGCGTTTGCATGAAGCAGTCCTTTCTCTGCTTCTAATATAACCAAATACAAATTTGGAAAAAATGTCTCCAGTATTCCATTTTCGTTGATCTTCTGGTGGATGGCCAAGCTATATCTGACCTTTGGTTTTTAAAACTGTGTGTTTAATTGGCTTTTTAAATTGTTTCTCAGCTTTTTTAAAAATCGAAAATCAATTTTACTATACATTGATTTCAGAGTCTTAGTAGGCACAACAGCAGTTAACACATACTTTTAAAGAAAACATGCATGCTCATGTACATGAATGCAAACTATATGGCTTCTGTGTACTGTGTACAGGGGAATTGCCCCTAAAAATAGAGAATGAATATGTAAAATACTATTTCGTTATTGGTAAGAAGTTCAGGCATTGTGGAATTTTCAAGATCTGGGATAACACTTCTTACTGCAATTTCATCCAGTTCACCTTATCCCAAAAACACATTAAGAATTCAAATGTGTACAGTGCTTTGAGCATTTAGACAATTCAGGATAAAAATGTAGCATACTGTATCTGTTCTTTCTCAGGCTTGTTAGTATACAGTTACATTTGCTCAACCAGTATTTTCAAGCTGAGCAAGCAACTAGAAGCTTTACAATATGTTTGCACATCACCAAAAATCCCCAAATATTTTATGTTCTGAACTTAATGGTTCTCACCTTGAGGGTGATACTTCCAAAGTTGACATCCTTTCCAAGATACCTTTTCGTCTTCCTTTTCCACGTGCTTATAGAAACCATATGCATGTCAGATTCCGGGGTGCTCCAAACGCTACACTGATCCAAGTTCTCTCCGAAAACATGTGAAAGCTCATTCTGCCAAAGAACATCAGGTGCGTAAGAAGGTAAGACGAACAGAGTGAAGGGCAGCGGTTGCACTTGAATGCTTGCTTAAACTGCTGAGGTGAATGATGATTCATTTTTCTCTTGCAGCTTTTCACTTCAGTGTTACTAATAAACCAGAAATTGCTCTTATTTTCTTAACCTTATAATGTTTGCATGTCTTAAGCTATGTTACTTTGAAATTATTTCATCTATGATAAAATTATCTCCAGGTCTAAGCAATCTGCATTGATCAACTGACTTCTATTCAAATCTTTAGTCTAGCCTAATGAAGTGTGATATAAATAAACACTTGGCAAAATCATCAAGAGACAGGTAGAAACTGAATTTTAGAAAAATTCAAAAGAAGCTGGAACACACTCAATTGTTTCAGATGTCAGGTTTGTATCATTGTTTTTTTAATTGGTTTTTTAAAAAGTAACCATTAAAAGCACAGAGAATTTACATTATTGACTGGTATGTAAATATTCTAAGTACAAAAATAAATAATGCTTCCTTCTTTTACTGATTTTCCCCCATGCTGAAAAGGGCCATGGAATGTACTGTGAAATCAACCAGCACAGGATTGGTTTCATTATTTGTGAGTCTCCATCATTTCAGAGTTAGGAAAGTTTTTTCTTTCTCCATTTTATTGCATGTTATATATCCAGTGAACAGATCATTTCCTATCTGCCCATCCATCAGATCTGTGGCTCTACTTCTGCTTCTTCTGCACACATGAGGACAATGTTAAAAAAAAACAGAGTTGATGTCTTTAAAGTAGTCTAGTCAGTCTCTGTAGTAAAGGAAGATTTAGTGCCTTTGAAAAAAACCACGATTCATCCACTGTAAGGCTCCTCTGGACAGGCCAAATGTGTTTGGAAGTTGTGGTATTTGTTGCTGCGGTTCTTGATTTTTTTAAATAGTTGCCAAATGATGTGTGTGTTGTCATGGACTATTTTCTGGCAGTTGCTGACACCAGCAATAACGTTTTATTCCCATCCTTAAATGGGCTTCTTTTTAATTTCAAGACATAGTGCAACAGTACAGAATCCTTTTAAAATAATAATAATAATAATAATAATAATAATTTGTTGTTGTTGTTGTTGAGTTATATAAATAAAATGGCTGTTCTGCACTATAGCACTATAATTTTGTTAAAAAAAAATCAGAGAAGGAAGAAAATGGCCTTTAAAACTGCAAGACGACTTCAGCAAATTATGCCTTAGATACACTTAAAAGAGCCCTAATGCAGATCCATACAGTTGCTATAAGCTGTCCCTATAAAGAATGGAATAAGTAGACATGGAGGCAACAACAACTGGTAAAACTCAGTAAAACCCAAGGAGTTGTACTGCAAGAAGTCACACTTTTGATCAGTCTGGAGGAGTGCATAATTTAGCTGTATAATGTGTCAAGAAGTAAGTTGTTGCAGTTTCTGGATTGTCTTCAAAGGCAGCACTGCACATTAAGCATTTTAGCAAATGCATTTTAGCAAATTTTAGCAAACAATCCATAGATTTAATCTTCCTTGATGCAAAGCCTTGAAAGTGGAATCAGTAATTAATCAACCTATCTGCCTTCATATTTAAAGCGTATAAACCCACCAAACCACTGATACCACCACCATCTCTTTTACACATATGTGAATTATCTGATGAGGACTTTACAACACAGAAGTAGAGCTTGGGAAAGTTACTTTTTTTAGAATATAAATCCCAGATTCACTCAGCCAGTATGGCCACTGCCCATGCTAGCTGAGAGTTTCCAAGACCTGTAGCTACAGTAGAATATTCATAATTATTAGTTCCCAGGTTGAAAAATGGGTTTGTGACAATCAGGAAACCCTGACTGGGAAGAACAGTAAAGCAGCAAGAATTTTGCACAGTTTTCTCCTAGTATTCCAATGTCTCAAAGTGTTGCAGAGGAAATATCCATTGAGGAAAACCTATGGCATATTTATGCAAAAAGATCCAATTTTCTGTGCAGGAGATAGATTTCTTCTGTGGAATATACAGTTTCCTGTGCAGAAAACATGTGGGTGGGGTGTCGTGAAAATACTGCCATTTTTCAGAATAATTGTTGCACAAGACTTCAAGATTTCCAAGACATTCATGGACAGAGAGAATATTGCAGAGGAGTATTCATTTTCTCTTGAAGCAAAGAGAATATTGCTGTAATTATTTGTCCTTGGATGGGAGGATGAAATAATCAAGGATTCACATCCCTAAGCCACAAAAAGCTGCCTTATATTGACTCACACCATCACTCCACTTAATTTATTATCATTGGTAGGAGCTCTCTAGAAGTTCAAGCTGAAGGATCTGCCCCAGTCTTCTATGGATATGCCAGAGGGCAGGATTTTGCAAATTATGTCCTCCTTTTTATGGCCCTTCCCTTTCCTAAGTTTTGGAATTTTGACCTTTCTTTTGGCAGTGTTGGATCAAGAAGACCTACACTTCTTTTAACAGAATAAAATGAAGTAGTTATTTACGTAGCAGTAGTGGTTTAAACCTTTATTAGCTACAGCTGCTGATTGCGATCCAGAATCTTCTGTCTTTATTTAGCGAAAGAAAGAAAAACTGCCTGTAGGACAGAATGTTCAGCTGATTTGCCTAGATCTTTTAGTTTAAAATAACTGAGCCCAAGGGAAGGCGGAATGCAAAACTGTAAACTTCAAAACAATAAGCATTTATTAATGGCCACAGCATCAACTGGTTGTTTCTGTGTAATTCGAGTCTTCTGTTATGACAAAAGTTTGGCAACATCAGCATGTTTAAAAGAGAATTAGAAATGCTTTTCTTTCTTAATTCTCCTCCTGCTGTTTTTAATATGATCGACATTGTGGTTTGCAAAGAGCATGCTTTGGACACTTTTGGCAGTGCATTAATTTACATGGAAAACAGCTGACATATCAGCAATACCTCTTGCACATTACTAACAGCCCGCCATCTTGCCAGCCTTAATCTGATAAGTACAAACACTTTTCCTTCCCTATCAAATATCTTTCCAACTGTTGCAGTTACAGAAGTGATGCAATCCTTTCAAGAGAAGGAACCTAAGATGCAGGGGGAAATCATATGCAGCTAAATTACTCCATAAAATTGTGACAAGCACAAGGGAACATTATGTTTCTGTGAACCAAAATGCTGCTGGTTTCAGATTAGCACACTTAATTTGTGCATTCAAGAAAACCCAAATAATCTCTAATTAGAAGCACTAAGCACCTAATAGATCTTCAGTTATTCCAGTGCTGGGAACAATGACATCTTGTTTCTTCTGTATGTAGGCTATAAGCAAAAGGGCATATGCATCCAATTAGCTGCACTTTAGTTCTGCACTTTGAAATGAAAATCTTTGTGTTTTATCCTCTTCTTATAGCTACATTCGTGCTCTGATGCCGAACAAGACATATTAAGTGAATGCTTAGCCATGCAGCAGCTTCACCCTTCTTCGCAACATATTTTGGACGGGAAATGTGGGCGACCAATAGGCCAACATGACCTAATAACAGGTGGGAGTATTTCTTATAAACACGATTTGGAATATGCCTGGGAAGCCAAGTTGTATGTCCCCAGCCAGTCACAAATCTCATCAGATGGATCTGAACCAGATCACTGTATCTTGGTCCAGCACCTCTTACAGCGCTGAGCTCCTCAGACAAAGAATGAGGTATAGCAAACGCAGATATGAAACCTAAGTTTTTAAGAAGTACTACTGTGTTAAAAGTAGAGCATTCACTAGTTACCCCGCACTGTTACAGGTAGTATACATAAATACTTGATGAATGTCCTGAGAAACAATTTTTGCTGTCAGTAACCTTCCTGTGAATTCTTGATTGAAGTTGATTTTCCTGATAGTGAATAATATATCCAATTTATTCACATTTGCATCAGGTAGGCAGCAAGCAAATTCTTCAGAAAAATTAGGCATTTGCTGCCTGTGGCAGCATGGACCCACCCCCATTTCATCTATAATGACTATTGCCCTTTTTGCATGGCATTTTTGAAGCGAGAGGGCCCCTTGAGCATCACGTAAATGTGAGGAGCAGTCTGCATGACGCACTCACATTTACGCGACGCTCAAGGGTCTGATGTGGACCGCGCATGCACCTTTTCATTTTCGGCTCAAAGCCGAAAATGCTGCGCGGTCGCGCATCGCTCTGGGGATCCGTGCGCACTTACCTGGCGTGTGGTGCCTCGGGAGCTGGGCTGGTCGCACGTCCTCTCCTCAGTGCAACCTGGGAGGTCCCAGGCTGCACTGTGAACGGAAGAGGCAAGGTGCTCGCGCGATGAGGAAGGAGCTGCGGAACCAAAGCAGGAGGCTTGCGAGAGCATTCCTGCTAAGCCTTCTCGCGCCAAAACCCCAACCCAGCAGCACGAAAAGGTAACGTGTGAAAAGGGCCTATGATGGGACGCAGCATTTCACACAACTTCACATTCGATCGTGCCGGCAGAGAGTGCACCATACACATGAGGGTCTTTATAAACCCAGGTAGGCCTCAAAAGATTTAGTGAACAACCATGTTTCACTTGGCACCTGAACAATAGCAATGTTGGGACCATTTGGGCCTCAAGGAAAAGGTTTTTTTATAACAGAGGTGCCACAGCAAAGAAGGCTGTAAGTGATGTGACATGGAAGAAGGCCCCACTAGCAGAACTTAAACCCTGAGCAGACACATATTTGGAGAGGTATCAATTATTGAGTTTCACAGCTGTTAAAGCTTCACCTGGAGTTCAGACTGGAAGTTTATTGGCAGTATATTGGCAGCCAGAACAAGTCCTTTAAAAGTGGTATTATATGGTTTTTATATAATGTTCCAGTCAGTCTACATTTTGCACTAGTTGCACCTCCTGAGTTGTCTTTAAGGGCAGTCCCATGTAGAGCATATTGCAGTAGTCCAAAAGTAGCACATGGACTTCTGTGACTGAGTCCAGGAATTTTTGTCCAGGAAAGGCTGTAGCTAGTGGATCAGTCAAAGCTAGCCCCGAGTACTCTGAGCCATGATGTCCACTTGTGTTTCCAGTGTTAAAATATGGCTTCAAGAATGCTCTCAAGCTATATATCTTCAGATAGAATGCCAGTCTAGAGAAGGGCAGTTATAGTCCTCGTCCACACCAGTTATTGTCAGGGAGGGGGTAATACATGGATAGTTTGTAAAAACAGGTACAGGTGTGCCATGGTCCTGCACAAAATGAAAATGCTATTTTTTCTCAAGTAGTTTCATCCCATCCCTTCTGTCTAATTCATTCATTCCTGAATAGTTCCTATTGCTTTGTTTCCATCACTTTCACTGTTAAATTTTGCTTTGAGGTGCACCATATTTATTAAACACTATCTGCATTCTCAGATCAGTTTGATGTGCATCTTTTAGGGCCTCGTTATAAAATAAGATGCTGTCATGATTTCTTGAAGTTTTCCTCTTACGTGATGTACAGGGAGAGTTTCTTATCTTAAGTCACCATCGTAATAATTTTTATGATTATTGCAGCACTAATATACTGCTGTTTAAAGAAGCATAAGCTAAAGGAGAAGGATTCCTGTCCTAAAGAGGCTGCAGTCTAAATTTTCACAGGATTGATAACAGAGGGGGGAATAGGGAAGTTAAAAATGAGAGCAACAAAAGTAACAGGCACGGATATGTACAAAAAGAGTTAGATGTGCCTATGGTTGATTTTAGTTATGGGGAAGAATTAAGGGGTTAAGTAAAATTGTTTACACAGAGCTAATAATTCATAAGTAGTGAGTCAGAGCCTTGTGGGTGGGTACAGGAGCATTATGGGTGGGATGCCAGACTGCCAGCAGATGTATAAGATAGAGCACAAAGCACTAAATATGTTCTTTTTCCACCTTAGTAATTGGAACCAACAGGTGGGTCTCAAGCAGAGTAGAATTCCATTTGGAAGGTTACTTTAGTAAAATGTTTGGGAATCAAGATTCCTGTGTAGTGTACATACCAGACTGCACAGGCTTCAAGAATAACATGAAGGCAGATATACTGTATAATGCTTCCTTTTATTCCACTTGAAAATACTTGTTTATGCTGGGTTGTTTTCCCAAAGAAACCACAGCATTAAGGAACAGAGTGCTGTGCCACTGGGATTTCTTGGATTACCAGGAACCTTTCCCCCTAAACTAAGGCAACAGCATATTTTAAATATGTCAAGGATGAAAGCTAACACAGAGAGATGAATCATTTTTCAAGTCTCCTGTCCCTTGTGCCAAACATCAAAGCAAGCCTGTGCTTCAGCCATGAGCAGAGAATATCTGAGAAAAGTGTTCTCTGTAATCACAATACGTGGACCTTACAATTCTGCATTGTTGAAATTATTCATGTAGTTGGACTTAGAATTACGTCACTGAAACCTCAAGTGTTTAGGAAAACACTTTAAGAACATAAGACAAGCCCTGTTGGGTAAAATTGAGGGCGTGTCTAGTCTATAATTCTGTCACCAGTAATGACCAGGCAGAGATGCTTCTGGGAAGCCAACAAGCAGGGGAGGGAAGACAACAGTCTCAGTTTATTTTTGATTGTGCTTTATGCTTGCCTCCCCACATTGACACCCTCCAGATATTTGGGACTACAGCTGCAGTCATCTTCAGCTAGTATGACAAGTGGTCAGAGACCGTGGAAGTTGTACTGCCTGGAGGGCAGGCAGTTGGGGAAGGCTGCTGTATACAGAATGTACCTAACAACTCTATGTTGTGGAAGGCTATGGATGGCATCTTGATTTTCAGGACAGGAATTAAGATTGAGCTTGTTCAGATCCTGCCAGTTAACTTTTGTTCAAATGGTATATGACCCTAATTCGATCAGATCCATGTTTAATTGGAGAATGAATTGGGAAGATGCTAGAGATGACAGTCCAATTTGCTGTGAACATCTTGGGGCACAATTCATTTGTCTTATAGATCCAAAGGAGAGTTTTCTTTCAAAGAATCCAATGCCTCTTATGTGCCCATTGACTGAATAAACAATTGTACTTTTAAAAACTTTTTGATAGAATTGGGTGAAATTTGCTCTTTCTTAAGATAGTAGCCCTTTCTAAACAAATGAAGTTTGCCAACTTTCAAATTGATTTAGGGGTTTTGTTCCTGGGGATGATGGCTTCTTTTTAAAGGAATGTCCTAATGATCTTTTCACAATTAAGCATGCAGACATACTATGCCGTTCTGAGAGGATAAAGCTTATTGAATATTAGACAGATAGGTGCAGGAGTTTTATGCAAGTTGAGAAGGGGGTAAGTAAAAAGATAGAGCAAGAGTGGTATGGTGTTTTGAGTGTTGAGCAAAGGACTCTGAAGAACAGGGTTTGAACTCTACTTGGGCATAGAAAGCCATTGGATGACCTTGGAGAAGTCACACTCTCAGAAGAAGGCAAAGGCAAACTCCTCGTGAATAAATTTTGTCAAGAGAACCTGATAGGTTTGAGAATATGGATGACATTGTATTGAGAGGCTTTAAAAATATATATAATGTTAACACTGTAGTGCTTGTGCACTTGGTATAATGTAGTGTAAAGTGTGAGAGAGGCTTTAAAGTCTGGCATGTGTTAAAAAGGAATTTCCATGCTTTGTGGGCAATTACTGTTTTTTTTTTCCTTCTATGTGATGTGTATTTCCCTCTCTCACTCTCTCTCTCTCTCTCTTTGTCTTTCCCTCCCTCACACTCACATTGTAGGATAGTACTTGAGACAACTATAAAGCACTTTAAGTATTCTACTGTTCCAGGAAAATGCATGCAGAGATGCTACAGCTATTAGTCACAGAATGACATCCCTTCTTTTACTTCACCACTGCATGGTATCTTCCTTTTATGGAGAGCTCATGGGGATGGCATCATTTTTTATGTGAACATCTATCTTTTGCAAAATGGATCTGAAATGTTAAACTAGCCCAATTCGTTTTGGACCACTTTTGAGAAGGCCCACATTACTTCAGATGAGGTCCAAATCCCTCTCAATTGACCTACTTCAGTTTGGGATATGTCCAAAGAGGCATCCCGCCCCCCGCCCTCAGTGTCTAACAATCCATGGGCCATTATGACTCCTGTTGCAAGATGGAGATAGTCCAGGAACTCCTGGGCAAAGTAGCATAATGCCGAAGCCTTTTGTTTCCATTTCCTCTATATCTGTATTTTCTGGAATTGCCTCCCTCATTCCATTCTACCCCCACCTTTTCCCCCTAATTATTTGGCAAAGCCCTAAAAAGCCTTTATCCCAGATGGTCTGTGATGCTAGTTTAGTAACAGATGTTAGTGCTAAAGGTTAAACCATTTAGATTTTGATGGATGACATGTATTTATAAGCTGAAGTGGTTAATACATTAAGAAGCCCAAAGCATCCACTCCAAAACTGTGATGCGTAGCAGAAGAACAGTATTTCTATTGCTTATGTACAGCACATTGTGCCTTGGTGATCATTCCTTATTTGAGTGTACATTGGGGAAATGAAACAACTGATGTTTCACCCTCTAGGATCATGCCAAGGAGACAAAAATCTCAGATTGCATTGCAGTGATGTTCCTCAGGACAACAAAGAGTTGCTTATGCAGAATAAAATGTAAGGATGATTCTCAGAAAGCCAGCAGACATTTCATTGACTGCATACTGTTCTGTTTCTACAATGACAGGGTTCCAAAGAGACAAACAGCCTCCTAAAACATGTCTATTTTGAAGATTGGTTATCAGTTAGTGATGATAGGACATAAGGAGCAACAACAACAAAAGCTTTATTGTACACTGGCACTGTAACATTTTGGGAAACTTGTCCATCACTCTTAGGGCAGTTTAGAACCTTATGAAGGAAAATCATAGCCCTTTTGTGATTTGAATTTGTGCACAGAGTAAATGCAAACAGAGTGGCAGCATTATGCTTGCAGATTTCACTCCCAACCTTGTACATGTTCATTAAAATACCTGAAGAAAATCCTATGCATACATTTGAGGTCTACATGCAGGAAGTTGCCAGAAACTATATTGTATATGCAAGAGCTCCCTGTAGATGGTCTAGTGAATATGCCTTGCTCATGGTGAAGCAATCACTGTGCTGCCATTTCCACCTATTCACATTCATTATGTGTGCAAATTCATTTCTGGAAAAATCTTGTCTCTTCCTTATAGATATTTGCTGCTACACAAATCTGAAGTTTCCCACAGTGGTTACCCATGTCAAACTTGATAGGTGTTTAAATATTAAATGCTCTCCTGTGCTTAAGACCTGCTTGAATCGTGGTTCCAGGCAGTTCTTATTTTACACACACACACACACACACACACACACACACAGAGTCCAGGGCTAATTGAGAAAGTCAACCATGTATACGTGTTTTTCAACAATATCAAATAATCTTAGATCAGCTGTATAAATAGAAGGTGCTTCTGAAAAAAAATCTAGTTCTAGAGGTGGTATACTTGTAGATGTCAGCAGTTTAACACACAATAGTACCCAATGTGTCTGTCTAGGCATTGTAGGGTAGACCAACTGTTGAGGTAGGTAAATCTTTACTCATTTGCATTATGGGGATTCTGTGTTCAGCCGAGTTGATTTTGTGACAAACTATAGCCAAACTCAGCCCTCATGCTAAATAATGATACTAAGACTGGAGTCCTTAAAGTTAAGAACATTAAAATAGATTCATTTCTGTGGTTTTGATCTGTCCATAGATCTTTGCATAGGATTGTGGAAAAGAATCTTTGACTTGGATGTATTTAATAGTGTTTTACAACGCTACAGTTTTATAGTATATATACAGGATGTTATTTTCCAAGAACTAATATAATATATAGAGCTTTTAGTCAGCTGATGCTAATAGAGGATTATTCAAGGATTGATTCAGACATTACAGTATTCAGAGGAATACTGTTGGCCCTAAGATGAACAATATCCTAAGAAAGCTTCAGCAGAGAACAGCCATTGTTTTGTGGGGAAGAATCCTCAATCATCCTATTTAAATATAAAATACTTAAAGCTGAAGAGTCAAATATAATAGTAATCTCAGATTCCAACTTAATAATGACCATATTCAAAATTATAAAAAGATTGTATCCTGTAAATATAATTTTTGAAAGCGAGTCACTTCTTTCAGGCAGTATCCTGCAATCTGTTAAGTAATTCAGCCAGTATCCTGCAATCCGTAAAGTAATTTATAAATGAAAATTATGAACATGATACTAAAGCAGTTCAATCTGCTAATCTGCTAATCAGTAGCATCTCACAAATAACATAGTCCATATATTGAAAAAAAGTGAAATATAGTTCAGAACCCACAAATGATGGAGCTAGGAGATGAATTACATCGCTGTAGATACAGTTCATTCGCAAAATGATTTATTTTTTCTATGCACAGACCATCCCGATGCATCAAGGCAAAAGAGTTTATTATTGAAATTAGACAGTGTTTTCTCACTCAGCTTTAATGTTTTACATGTTTAAATCATAGAAGAACAACCTGGTGATTTGTTGGGGGCATCAAAAGCTTTACTGCAACTGAACTGATGAGAATGGAATTGATTTGAAAAGAATTGTGCTGTTTCTTACAAAAAGAAAAGGAATATATTCTTATTAGAACTAACTTCTAAGCCCTGCTACAAAGTATGAGGTTCTGCCATAGCCTATAAGGGGGTACCACTTATGCAATAGTTCTCAGACCCTCTGTACTTGGAAGTTGTTTCTTTGGCACACCTGTATCAAAATAAGAAGAATTGGCATGGAGGTAAAACTGACTGGGAAGGACAGGGCTTCTGAACCATCAGCCGGTCACAGCTGCTGGCCACTGCCTGCCTCCTTGTACCCTCCAGTTGCAGACATGGAAGAGGGAAAAGCAAAGATTATGGAACACAGCAGCTAATCTAATGGCCATGCTTGCACACTGCTTAGAAATGCAGAGTGCTGCTATTATTTTGAATGTCTGCTGGAGCAAAGGTACTGTGGGAGTTGAGACCAAGAAAATCACCTGTTTTACTGATACCACAGTTCCCTCCTCCTCCTCTCTCCATGGCTGGGAAGGTGCACACAGAGGTAAGTGTGTGTGTACATGTGCAGATGAGGGGAGCACCCGCATTCTTGAGTTACCATAATATTTTCTCATATAACAAGAGTGGGCTGTCCAGGAGGTATCCATTCTTGCTCTTGGATTGCTGGCCCTCAAACTCAACTGCTGAGAAGACCTCAACAGTGTTGTGGTGAAGGGCTGGTGCCTTCTGTTAAGGATGGGACTCCACTCATCCTAAGATATAGAGATCAGCTAGAGGAACAAATTGATGTGGACAGATGTGTAATTCTATTAATGTGATTAACATGATCAAACTAGATCAAAGCAGAGACAAATGGCTTTCATTTGCTGTACTGTATTTCTTTTATTCAGAACTAAGTCCCAAAAGAATTTGTGGATACTGAAATTGTTTGATTTTTGATGACTGAAATTCTTAGTTGCATAATTTCATTTTATGTTTTTCACATCAATATTTCTGCACAGTGTAAATCCTATTCAGGCATCATGGCACAGTTGGGAATCATGCATGTGGCTCTTGGAAGCTTTGGTGTAGTCTTCCCGCAACATATCCCAACAGCAGTATTGTTAAACATTAATATTTTTCATTAAAGAAAAAGGGAGCAAGACCTCCAGTGCCCCCAAGAGTAACTGGTTTTTGACAAACTGCATTTGTCAAAATGGCAGAAGTGCAACCAGCCTGTGGTCCAGATGATCAAAAAACGATCCTATGAATGATCTCTGGCTGACCACTCCCGATGCACAGGAAGCCATGGTTATTTGGTGCAGCCCTTCCTTCTCCATCCCCAGCATCCCCTCATGACAGGAGCTGCAACTATGTTAAAGTGAATATGGCTACAAAGCTCTAGACAGTGGGAATTCTGGCTGCCTTATCAGAGTTCCCAATCTCTTGGAGGTCTCAAGGCATGTCCAAGAAAATGAGAATTTCAAAATTTGGGCCTAAATCCAGAGGCTAGTTCACGAGTGGGGAAAGTATACACTGCAGGCCACATGTGGCCCCAGACCTCTTTCTGCAGGACTTTAAAAAAATGCTGATTTTCATCCCCGAACTGTCACAGAACACTCAAAACTGCTGCAAGGTGCTGCGTTTTTGTTTCCTCTAGGTCCAAAAAATGCCTTCCCCCCTCAAAAAAAAAGAACCAGAAATGAAATTGGATATGAAGTCATGTCATATCTGGTTTTGGTTTGGCATGGTAGTGTGGTCCACTAAGGGTTCAGGGCAGTTAAGAATGGCCTCCACTCCTAACACAGTTTCTTCTTCATGCTACTCCCCACTAAAAGTAAACTCACTGAATCAACTGCTAATTGGTATGTGAGCAATTTTGTAAATCCCACTGATTTGCTATTTTCTACACACACAAAAAAACCGACATTTTTTTCACAAAGCAAGTCCCAGACATTCAAGAAAATGATTCTAGTCTATGTGAGATTACTAACTGGATTTAGTCTTTGGATTTTTCTTTCTTTTTCTTCATGCTAAATTTGTAATTAGTGCAGTCTGTGTTCCTGCCTGATAATTAAAGAAGGTAGCAGCTATGTGATTGTCTAGCAATAATTTCTTGCATCTTTTAAAAATGTCATCCGGGTCCCACTATCATAGGTTTAACAACTAATGTTGTGCCAAAAGAAGATTATAACACGCTGGAACCACACAGCTGTCTGATACGCAAATGAAAGCAGAAGTAAGGAGTCAGTGATACCGTCTGCAGAGGACAAGTGATGGAACAGTATTTTTTCAGCTGTTAGTAATAGGCTGCCATATATTCCCCAAAGGGACCTTTACATAACACAGAATAGGTCTTGTGGTTTGGAGCACTTCTTGTAAAAATACGGATATCTGGAGATAGGTTTAAGTGCAAGTACCTCAGCCTGTTCCAAACTTTCAGGTTAATGAGAAAGTAATGTCATTGATAGTATCGAGCTGGGACTAAAGGATGTCATGAAGTTTCATGAGAGTCCCAGTATGAAGGAAAGACAGTTATTCTAATTTTACAAATCTGGAAAATCAGGTCATCCCATTCAAGAAAATGTGACTCACTAGGTCCATTCTTTCTGCCTTATTAATGATTATTATCATTTCATTATTGGACTCAGATGAGTAATGCACACAATCACTGAAAATGTGCCTGCACCACCTGGAGGAGTATACTGTACATGTGTCAGATATAAGGCTTGGACAAATTCTTTGTCTTATGTGTGACTAGGGAGGAATTAGGCATGCATGGGGTAAGGGATGGAAATAGCTATTATTGTTAGCTCACTGGGACAACGTTCTAAAGCTGGTTGGACACAAATTTACAGGAAGATATGTTAAGGAGGCTGCACAGCTGTAAAAATATCTCCCCCATGCCACAAAAAAAAAGGGAGGTACACAAACACCATACTCTGTTCCCTATTTTTCTCCCAGCCTTCGGTGGACCTGTTTCTCAGCCAGGTGTGAAATTTATCTTGCTTAGAGCCCTTTCACGTAACACAGTTGTAGCACTATGATTCCATTTTAACTGCTATGACTGCATCCTGAGGAATTTGGAGTTTGATAGTTTGCTAAGGCAGTAGAGCTCTCTGACTCTCAGCTCTTTGGCTGAATACTAAAGATCCCTCCCTAAACTGCAGATCCCAAGATTGCATAGAATGGAACTATGTCAGTTAAAGTGGTATCATAATGCTATAATTCTGCAGCATCAAAAGGCCCTGAAAGAATGGTTAGATGAAAAATGGGAAGAAGTTGAAGGATGCAGCTCATGGGAAAACTTAGATAGCATTCAAGACACATTTAAAAATATGTACCCACAATGCTATTATACCACCGTGGAATGAGAGCCACTGCCCACAACTTTTTTGTTGAAATTACCCAGCTATCTTTGCATCTATCTGCCTGACGCTAATTTGCTAGCAGGCTTGGCCCCTGCCTTCATGCCTTTCTTGGAATTTGCTTCCACAAAATATAGTGATAATCACTTGTGTAGATGGCTTTAAATGAAGATTAAACAAAGTCGTAAATGATAAGGCTGTCATGATGGGTAGTAATAACGATGGCTGTGTATTCCATTCAGTATCAGAGACATGATGCCTCTGAGTGCTAGTTGCTGGGGAGCCTGAGTAAAAGCACTCAAGCCTTGCTTGAGGGGTTTCTCACAGGCATCTGGTTGGCCACTCTGTCAACTGAATGCTAGTCTAGATGGCCAGCAAGGCTTTCCTGATATTCTCTGTTTTGTTTTTTTACGTTTTTGAATTGAACATTTTCTTTGTAATAGAGTATGTTGGTACTAAAGGTGGGACAGCTCAATGAACAGTAGGCATACTCAGTTCCATGGAATGTTGACTGGCTAGAGGAAAGGGAACTAGAAGGAAGGGGGAAATGGAATGGAGTATTATGAGGGAGAGCATGGCTCAGTGAATCCTTGGACTAGAGCACTCTACACTGACATATTTTGTTGCAGGTCCCACTGGTCCACTCTAAGGCAACTCTTTCTAGCCCAACCCAGGAGAATAGTCATGGCAGACTGAAGGAAAGGAAAGAAGGAAGCTAACCCTTGAAATCTGATTTGAGAATCTGTGCTGTGAAGATATTTAACAAGGGGTCTCCATTTTTCAGGGCTGAGTCTTTTTCACTGGCAGATGTTCTCATGTTTCTGTCTCCCTTCTTATGTTTCTGTATTTCTGTGGTTTCTATCTTACGTTTCTGTATTTTATTCTTAGGCATGTACACTGGTTCTAGCACTAACCACAATGGGCCATCACCTGGTCTCCTACCACCACCTCATGATGTACCTTCAAGGCAACAGATGCTTGAGTCATCCCTTACCAGTGCACACCCTCATTTATCACTCATAGAAAGCAACAGAGAACGGTACGTATTAAAACTAAGCAGGATGTTGCAGAACCTTTCCAACTCGCCCACCTTCAAACCAGACTCATCCTGATTTCTGGGCCTGCCCAGCAGCAAATGTATGTTCCATTGGTGACTGTGAGGAAGTCTTTTCATGGGGTCTTGGGCATATCAGTCTATTGATGCATACGAAGATGGGTGGGTTACCGAAACAGTAGACAGAAGATTATCAAAAATCATTTTGAGCATCTCCTGCAAGCTACACAGATAGAAACATAAGAACAAATCAGCAATTCTTTCTGAACTCCATTCCAAAATCCTGTCAGAATCAGAATGGTGCAGGCTTGATGGTATTGTCATGCCCCATCTAATGTGATCTGCGAAAGTTTGCTACTAGGAAACTATTTATCTTGAGTGGAGGGGATATCACTTGCCTCAGCACCCTAATACTTCCAGGAACCATAAGTTCCTATCCTCCTCCAGGTCTCTTCAAGGAAAGTCCTACTACATCCTGCTCCACACAAGGGACCCTCTTCGTTATGCCTGTCTATCTGGTTAGCAGTGGTCAGTACATAAGGTCATCTCAGGAACTGTATGGGTTTCTTTTTTTCATTTTAACACACACACATTCCCATTATGTTATTTTGGAGTACTATGGCAAATATGGTATGGTAGAAACTGAGACACAAACTAGAGTAAGCTGAATCCTTGTGAGTTCGAAGGTGACAATCTTTTAAAATGTATATTTTAAAAGAAGAGTTTAAAGTTTTAGTTTTCAGTGATCCCCCCAGACTTTGAGGGTGAGAAAAAGCATGGATAATTACATGTGACTCATAACAGTTCTTTGAGCTCTTGGATGTATCATGTTGGCATTATCTATCAACCCATTTTGGATAATGGGAAAATTGAGTTTCCAGAGGTCCCATATTTAATAGATATATGAAAATACAGTATAGCGTATTTAAAGGAAGTCAGAAAGTTTACCATCCAGGCAGCAGTTTTATAAGAGAGCTCCGTTTACCAAATAATTTGTATTCTATTTCAGTTCTTCTCTGATAAAAACCTTATCTGGATATTCTTATAAAACCTTATCTGGATAATACAGATCATTTTGTTTGCGATAATAAGTTGAGATAAGCAAGATAACAGCCACTATCCTTAGGACTGCTCCAGTGTTTTCAATTATCTCATTTCCCCAAATTGCTACTCAAGCAATGGTCTGTAAGCAAAACATACCTTTGCAGAATGACTGATCTATAGATTTCCTAAAAAGAAGGAAGAATTTGGTCTAGAGGTCTTGCCTGCCAGAGAGCAGAAGGGAATTCAGACCTCATTGGTTAATCCAGTACCATCTCCAGGAAGCAGTTTAATTAATCTTGAATGTGGTTATAGGTCAACAGAGACATTGCAGACATTTGTCAAGTGGTTATTTCTCAGTGGTCTGTCTCCTTTATCCTGCTTTCATTAAAAAAAATAAAAACATACATGTGTTTAGTGTTTTGGAAATGGAAACCATGTTTACTACTACATGAAATATTTCTCAATACTAATGTGCCACTTATACAACTATTGGGAAAAAAATTAACAAAATGTGCAAGAAGGAGGTGTGTGTTTGTGTTGTGGCAAGGGGTACCTGTCTTCCTGAAAGAACAGAATTCTTTCAGTTCATAAAATGTGGAATTAAAAACACTGGGCATGTATCTTTTAGTATCTTCTTTCTCATTCCACCCCTTATTTCTCAAATCTTTGGTTGCCCTTCCTTTTCCTCACCGTCATACTTTTACCATCATAAGACTGAGATATGGTCTTACTTAAGATTCCTCCCCCCACTTGAACCTTTTGCTTAGCTCTCCAGTTCTGATTTATTCATTGCTGTTGGGGCAGTCTCCATTGTATGGAATGAAATAAGCCAATTGATTTAAGTTTTTATTGGATGTTCCCTTGTAAGCTTCAGCTGCCAGGAACAAATTAGTATTTACTGGCTTTGCTCACAACTGGATTAAAAACATTTTTCTGTTTTTTTTTCCTTTTCTCAGAGCATGCCATGGAAGACCATGTTAATCTGTTACTGTCCAATGTTTGGGATGCAAACCAAGCTGTGTAGTCCTATCCATTTTTTTCCATTTGCTTTTTTTCAGAAGCAAATCTGTATAGGATTGCAGTCTGTCTTTAACTCAGTACAGGCTGAAAAAAATGGCTAGCATGCAAGTGTCCAGAAGCGAAAAATGAAGTTTGAGGCATTGTTTATTTCTAAATACTTTATATTTAAAAATAAGGTTATCTGATTTAATTCCATGGCAATTGGGTTGATTAGTGATGTATTCCTACTCTATATTGTAGAATATCTTATCTGCTGTTATGAGCAAATGCAACATAGAAGACTTTTAAAAAATATTTTGAATGGTATTTGGTTTAATGTCAGAGTTTCAAATCAAATAGATTTCAGACATAATTTATCTCTGTACTACAAATTAATGTGGGGGCTAAAATATGTGATTTCCTATAATGGCACTTTACTTCTTGTTTCAGAAGTGACTGTGAGGCATGTTTTCTACACAGTGCCATTTTGTTGTTCTTGCTACTTTGGCCTAAGCAGGTCTTGTGGGGACACTTTAAGAGCTTAATAGCGAATCTGCTAGCGGCTGTACACCTCCATTGTTTGATATGGCCTAAATGACAAAATATATTAATTGGCAGATATGTTTAATTGGCATAAAATATAAATTCTTCTTCGTGGTCTCTGTGCCTCATACAATAGGAGCTTTCGCGCCTGCGCGGTAGCGTTCGGAAGATTCTAGAGCTCGCTGGCTTGGCGGAGGGAGCCCCTCCCCCCGGTCGTACTGCGCATGCTCCTCCCGCCGAGCCGCGGTCTCTCCTCAGTTCTTTCTTGTCCGCCTCAGCGTACAGAAGGTTCTTCTCGTTGGCTTGCATTTCTTGCTGCGTAGTTGTTGGATTTGGATTCGGAATTGACCTCGGACTGTTTCTTGACTTCCCTTCGGTTTTCGGTACGTTTTGCACGGTTTTTTTTGGACTTTTGGACTGTTTTTGGCTTTTTCCTCGGCTGGGTCTTCGACTCGGCGCGGCGTCTTCGGACTCTCCCCCTCTCCTCGCCCTTGCCCCGCGGTTTATGTCGGCTTTGTTCAAGTCCTGCGCCTCCTGCGGAAGGAAGGTCGCCCTTTCGGACCGACACTCGAAGTGTCTTTTTTGCTTGGGTGAGGGGCATAACGTCCAAACTTGCCCCGCGTGTAGGGAGTTCACCCACCAGACACTCCGTAACCGGGCGGCGAGGTTGAAGTCTTTTTGTTGGGAGCAGTCTCTCCGCGCCCAGAAGACCGTCCCCGCTCCGATGGAAAAAGGACTTTCTCCACCCTCCTCCTCCTCTCCAACGGCCGCCGGGACCTCGGTACCATCGGTATCGAAGCCCCCGGTACCGGTGATGAAGCTACCGAGGATCCCGAAGATCTCGGCGAGTCGGCCCCGAGACGACCCCGCGGCCTCCTCTTCGAAACCGCTGACTTCTGCGCAGAAGAAGCGCCCTGCTACCGAGGAGGTAGCCAGGGAAAAGAAGAGGAAGAGGAAGGAGAAGCGGCACCCTCCGGAGACCGCCAGGCCACCGACCCCGCCGCCTACCCAGTTCACGGCAGAGTCGGCCCTCTCCGACGTCCCGGAGGAGGAAACGCCGCAGGCCCAGGAGATCCTGGAGCTATCGGACGACGACCAACCCGTCGAGGCCGCCCAGCCTCCGAAGCTAGTCGTGGAGACTGTGCCGCCGAGTCGCCGTCCATCTCCGGAGCGCCACGTGGACACCCCGGGCCGGAGACGTTCCTCCCCCGGCGTGGCGAATCCGATCTCCGGGCCACTGGGCCAGGCCTCCATCCCCGCGGTATCGGGAGATGCGCCTGGAGAGCGTGCGCGCGGGCGAGAGCGCTCATTCCCCCGGCTACTTGGGGAGATATGCACTGGAGCAAGGATGGCACGAGCCCCCGGGCTCCTACTATTCTTACTCGCCCTCCTACCGGGACCGCTACCATCCGGACCCTAGATACTGGTCCCCGCGGCCCCGCTCCCGCTCGCCGCATCGGGAGCGCCACTACTCCCGCCACGGGCGATCGCCGAGGCATGGGTCCCCGAGCTCCCACGCTCCCCGGGAGCCGTCGCCCCGCCACAGACCGGTCTCCCCGCCGCCACGGACAGCGGCCACGGCGACCAGGCCGACCCCCCAGGCCACCCCGGCCCGAGCGGGAACCTCGGCCACGTCGACGACGCAGGCGGCGTCGCACCCGAGACCATCGGTACCGCCCCCGGAGACCGTGCAGGCCCCGACGGTACCGCCGGCCGCTCTGCCGACGCAGCCGGCACAGCAGCGGCCTAGAGAAGGGGAGAAGACTGCGCGCTCGCCATCCCCGTCCGACGAGTCCTACGAGTCGGACTCGGACTCCGCGGAATCCACGCCGTCCTCCCACGAGTCACCGCCGCTGGACTTCGGAGACCCGCTCCCGGAATCGGCGCCGGAGGACGTGCGCCAGTTTTCCGCAATCCTCCTCCGGATGGCGACGGCGCTCGGCCTCAAGGTGACGGAGCCCGCCCCGCAGGCGCAGGACCCGGTCTTCCAATACCTCGAGACCCGGCCTCCATCGACCCGCCGCTCCCGTTCCTCCCGACCCTGGCGGACGCATTGAAACAGCCTTGGGCGAAGCCGGCGTCCGCACAGCCTATCCCGCATAGGCTCGAGCACCTCTACAGGACTCAGAGGGAAGGAGCGGAGTTCCTGTTCAACCACCCCGTCCCGAACTCCGTGGTGGTGGAGTCGTCGCAGACGCGAGGTGGCAACCGGGCACACACCACCCCGCCCGCCCAAGAAGGCCGGAAACTCGACGGCTTCGGGAGGAGGTTCTATTCGGCGGCGTCCTTGGTGTCCAGGACCGCCAACACCATGGCCTGCCTGGCGGCCTATCATCGAAACCTCTTTGACCGCCTGGGCCCCCTCCTGGCTGACCTCCCGGAAGAGTCCCGCGCGTCTGCCACGCAGATTTTCGGAGAGGCCGTGGCGGTGGCTACCCAACAGCTCGCCACCTCGAGGCACGCCGTGGAGGCTACCTCGAGGGTGATGGTCGGCGCCGTGGCCCTCCGACGCCACGCGTGGCTCCGCTCCTCCGGACTCCAGGAGGACAGTCGCCGGAGAATAGAGGACCTCCCCTTCGACGGGCAGGGGCTCTTTCACACGTCCACGGACGAGGCCATGGACCACCTCGTGAAGGCCCGGCTGACGGCGAGGAAGATGGGGATCAACCAGCCCCCCCAGGCTCGCCGGTCCTCCCAGTCCAGATCGTCCTGGCGGAGGTCCTCCTCGTCCTCGGCCTACCAGTCCCGGTCCCCGCGCTCGACCGCCTCGAGACCGCCCGCGGCGCCCGCCCAGAGGAGGCCCTTCCGACGACAGCCTCCGCCGTCGAAGAAGTCGTCGTCTTCCGGGGGAGGGCACGCTTTTGATGCCTCCCGCAGGACACCACCGATGCCGTCCTTCGCCCCTCCAGCAGACCTCATCCATCACCCGGACCTGGCCAGACACCTCGACCGATGGCGCGAGATCACCACGGACTCCTGGGTACTTACCATTGTCCGCCTGGGGTACGCCATCGAGTTCCGGGATATTCCACCATGGGGCGTCTACTACTCCACCCCGGCCAGCCCGGCTCTGCTGGAGGAAATCCAGTCCCTGCTCGACAAAGGAGCGATCGAGAGGCTTCCGCCTTCGGCCAGGACCACCGGCTTCTACTCGAGGTACTTCGCCGTACCGAAGGCGGACGGGTCCCTACGCCCCATCCTGGACCTGCGGGGAGTGAACGAGTACATCCCTCCCAAGAGGTTCAAGATGGTCACGCTACCGTCGATCCTCCCATTCCTACGCCGAGGGGACTGGCTGGCATCCATAGACCTCAAGGACGCCTACTTCCACATCTCGATCCGCCCCCAGCACAGACGGTACCTGCGCTTCGCGATCGACGGTACCAGCTACCAGTACTGGGTTCTGCCCTTCGGACTCTCCACCGCACCCCGCGTGTTCACGAAGTGCATGGCTCCCGTCGTCTCCTTCCTGCGGACGAGAGGCGTCTCGATCTACCCCTATCTCGACGACTGGCTATTGGTGGCGTCCTGCAAAGACAAACTTTACAAAGACATTCACCTTACCCTGACGTGGCTTACCCGGCTCGGGCTCAAGGTAAACCCCAAGAAATCCCACCTCGAACCCACCCGCCTCCTCGACTTCATCGGGGCGACCCTCGATACCGTGGCGGGAAGGGCCTACTTACCGACGGAGAGGGCTCGGACGCTCACGCGCGCGGTGCGGGCGGCCGCCCAGGCCCCGACGGTGTCGGCCAGGATGCTACAGCAGCTGCTCGGCTACATGGCGGCGACCACGACCGTCACCTACCTCTCCAGGCTACGAGCGCGACCCCTGCAGCACTGGTTCGTCAGGGTCTTCGACCCGCTCCGGGACGAGCAGTCCCGCCGCTACCGTATTCCCCCCGAGATCCGGCAGACTCTCCTGTGGTGGCAGTCCCACCGGAACCTGATGTCGGGAATGCCGTTCCGCCAGCCCAGGCCCTCGGTCACGATAACGACGGATGCGTCCCTGCTGGGCTGGGGGGCCCACGCCGGGGACCTCCGGGTCAAGGGCGCCTGGATGGACGACGAGACGTCCCTCCACATCAACGCTCTGGAGCTCCTCGCCATCCACAAAGCCCTGATGGCGTTCCGGCACTTGGTGGCGGGCCGCGCCGTGTTGATCCTCACCGACAACACGACTGCCATGTGTTATGTGAACAGGCAAGGGGGGACCCACTCCACCACTCTCCTGACCATCGCGCTCGCCCTCTGGAACTGGTGCGTCTCCCTGAGGATCCACCCGCTGGCGGTTCACCTGGCGGGGCAGGAGAACACCATGGCGGATGCTCTCAGCAGGGACACCTCCTCCTACCACGAGTGGTCCCTGGCCGACGACGCCTTCCGGATGCTCCGACACCGGTGGGGCGAGCCGACGGTCGACCTCTTCGCGACCAGCCAGAACGCGAAATGCCGACGCTTTTGCTCCAGGGCGGGTCACGATCCCCGCTCCATCGGCGATGCGTTCCAGATCCCGTGGGACAAGGAGCTCCTGTACGCCTTCCCGCCGTTCCTGCTCCTCGGTCGCGTCGTCTCGAAGATCATCTCGGACGGAGCCGACGCGATTCTGGTGGCACCGTACTGGCCGAGGCAACACTGGTTCGGCCCTCTGATCGAGGCCTCGCGGGGGAGGATCCTCAAGTTCCCGCTAGCGCCGGACCTGCTCTCCCACTCCAACGGCCAGGTGCTGCACCCGGACCTCCCGGTATTGGCCCTCCATGCCTGGAGGATATCGCCGTAGACGACCCGGCCATCGGTACCGTCTTGACCGCGGCGAGGAAGGAATCGACACGGAGGAACTACCACTATAAATGGCAGCGGTTTGTCGCCTTCGCAGAGGAGCGACGGGAACCGACGTCCCCGGCCGGCCTCCGGACCGTCCTCCACTTCCTCCTCCACCTGCGACAGCAAGGCCTTGCCTTCACATCGATCAAGGTCTACCTCGCCGCGATCGTGGCGTACCAACCGCCGGGATCGCCCTCGGCGGCCCTCTTCTGGGATGATACCGTCAAGCGATTCCTGAAGGGCCTGCAACATCTCTACCCGCCGGTATCGCCCCCCCTACCGTCGTGGTCGCTATCGCTGGTGCTATCGCAGCTCACGAGGCCGCCCTTCGAGCCGATGGCGACAGCGGACGACAGGCTCCTGGCGATGAAGACGGCGTTCCTGGTGGCGATCACCTCGGCCAGGCGAGCCGGGGAACTGGCGGCGCTACGCTCCGACGACCCCTTCCTGGTCTTCCACCGCGACAAGGTGATCCTCCGGCCTGACGTCTCGTTCCTGCCGAAGGTGGTGTCCACCTTCCACCTCAACCAGGACATCGTGCTCCCGGCCTTCTACCCCGAGCCGACCTCGCCCCTGGAGCGGGCCCTGCACTCCCTGGACGTCCGTCGGGCCCTCGCCTTTTACACGGATAGGACGGCGTCCTACCGACAGACTCCACACCTCTTCGTCTGCTACGGCAGGCGGAAAAGAGGCCACAAGGTATCATCCCAGCGACTCTCCAAGTGGGTTGCGCAGGCTATCCACTTGGCATACCAACTGGCCAAGAAGCCTCCGCCGGACCTGCTTCGGGCCCACTCCACCAGAGCCGTGGCCACGTCCGCGGCCCTCCTGCGAGGGGTCGACCTGCCGGAACTGTGTCGTGTGGCGACCTGGGCTCAACCGTCGACCTTCATCCGCCATTACAGGCTCGACTGCCGTTCCAGGCAAGATGCCCGGTTTGGTCGTGCGGTGCTGGCCTCTGTCCTCTAGGGTCTGGGACCTGACCCACCATCCTACAGGTGAGCTATACAGTCTCCTATTGTATGAGGCACAGAGACCACGAAGAAGAAGAACAGGTTGCTTACCTGTAACTGTAGTTCTTCGAGTGGTCATCTGTGCCTCATACACACACCCGCCCTGCCTTCCCCTCTTTTTCAGGTCCCATGTTCTTCGGCGGACCAGAACTGAGGAGAGACCGCGGCTCGGCGGGAGGAGCATGCGCAGTACGACCGGGGGAGGGGCTCCCTCCGCCAAGCCAGCGAGCTCTAGAATCTTCCGAACGCTACCGCGCAGGCGCGAAAGCTCCTATTGTATGAGGCACAGATGACCACTCGAAGAACTACAGTTACAGGTAAGCAACCTGTTCTTATATACACTTATGGCTGAAAGGCCATGTGGAGAAGGGACCCTGGCTGGAAAGCAGGCTAAAGGTAACCCCAGCATGGCCGGGTCATATGAATTAGCTGGGAAAGCCTGAGTTAATGGTCATATGAATTAGCTGGGAAAGCCTGACTTAAGCTAACCCTCTCAATGAAAATAATACATGCAGCCAGCAAGTGCCCCTGCTGTGTACATTTCCTACTGAAGCCTTGCCCAGTCACATTACCCAACAAAGACATTGAGACCATCAGTCCATTCCAGACCGTTTTGTTTATTCTGCTAGAAAGCAATTAATTCACACTTCTTCAGGGACGGAAATAAAGAATAAAAATCCCCAGTTTTGAGCAACTACTTTGCAGTTCACCGGTTGCTGTGTGCCTCCCTGCCACTTTGATTCCTGGTTGTGTACTGCCCTTCAACATGCAAATCTAAGCCACCTTGCTGCTTTTTCACTACTCTTCTGGAATGGTAATTATAATTACATTACAAATTAATTACAAAACCTCAGCCTGATTATCCATAATTTTTCCTCTTTTTATCCTTCGGTTAACTTGTGTGTGAATGTGTGACTGTTTGTATCTTGTGTGCATGCATTAGTAAATTATCCTCAATAAAACATATTTTTAGTGTACTTATTAATCTCTGGCTAGTTATTTCCTGCATGATCCCTAAACATAGGTGGAAAGATCTTGTATAGTTACCCCTCCTAATTTTGAACTAATAATTCCTCTCTGTTACATGGAGGTACAGGCATCATGGGTAAACCCCCAAGTCACCCATATTTTGGGGTAACAAATCTGCTCTAGATTTTGAAAATATCCCAGAACTGTGTTGAACATCAGGCATGTGCTTCTCTCCACCATCTCAGGTCTCAGTTTGGCATATCTCTTAGACAAAAGAAGGACCTGTTGCCATAAATGGGTCTCTTGCTATAAGGATAATAGAGAAGTTATATTTTGGAGCTGTAACTCCTAGAATCCTCCCACAAGCAAGTCACTAGCCATATTGGCTAGGAGATTCTGGAAACTGTAGTCCCAGCTCTGAAAAAGAAGGACATGGCAGTTAGATGGGGTATGGGTTGGATGACTTCTTAGCCACCTTGGACTAAGTGCACGATGAGAAGAAACCTGTTAAGGTTGGAGGGAGAGGCCATGCCTCTAAAATTCTGTGAAGGGCCAAAGTGAGGAACCCAGCTATAGTAAATTGGTCATCATAGCTGCAGAAATGGACCAAAATGAGAATCAGGGGAGAAAGTTCTCATCTTGGCAAGTCACTCAGAAAAAGTAAGAATAGGTACATGGGAGTCAGAGAAATTGGGTGCCATTTTAAGATTTCCTGTACAGAGAGATGCAGTGGCTCATCTTCAGACTACAGAAGAGCTTCCTTGCTCAGGATACTAGAAGCTGCTATAAGTTGCCATAGTTCCTGCTAGAACATTTTGTGCCTGAGGACAGGGCTGAAAATGGTCCTGTTATGAAATTAGTTAATACCATTACCACTTATGACTGCCTTCCTTTTGAGAGCTTATAGTAATCTTACATCTAATAATTTGACTTAACACATTATTTGGGACATACTTACTTCTTGGATATTGAAATGTTGCAGCTTGGTCAGTAGTGCACCTGGATTCCCTCAGATAAAAAAAGTATGCTACCCAAATTAAATAAATGCTGTAGCTATTCTTCTATGTGCAAGCTGCTTTACACTTCTGGCAAGTGTGCAGTGTTTTGCCTCATTCATCACCTATCTCAACCTCCATGTTTAAGTATATGTACAGAATTTCTGTGCTGTAAACCAATGTGATGACAAGGTTGGATTCCTAGATTTAAGTCTTTGGGACGGACCGAAATGATTGCTATCAAAAACTGTAGCGACTGAGTCATCATGTATGAGAGAAGCCAAAAACTACAAGCAGCAGAGCACAAGAAGTCTGCTCACATTTGACAGAAAGACTAAGATTTTGATTTAAAGCCTTTTTTTAAACAAAAAAACCCCTTGTTATATCAAACTTTGCCAAAGTCAATAACAAGTGCAGTGCTCCATTTTCCCAAATGGTTTGCTAAGACATTTAAATAGTTTGACAAAAATTATTTAATTTACTTGAAAATGTTCTAACAAAATCTGACTTCATTACCAAATATATTTACACTGGCCTTATATGAGATGTATAATATTTTTTTCTGTTCAGTAAAGAAGTGTGTGAAGTGTACAGAATGCTGGATCAAGTAATTTTATACCAATTTATATTAATATTAATTAAAAGAGAAGTGTTTGATTTAGAAATAGCTTGGCATATAGAAAGTGGAGCTTGTCATGATCAAGCTTTTTGTTTTTGTTTTTGAGTTTCAAGTAGTGAAATGTTATTTTAGCATTACTTACAGCGCTTGCTATAAATAATGACAAGCTCTGTTTAATTTCAGCAGTTGTGAAGACAGTAAAATTTGATTTGTGGCAGCTTGAAAATGGAAAAACAACCATGCATCTTAAGACTTGTATGTGCTAGAAGAAAAATCATAGCAATGCATGTGTGGCGTATGCATGTATACTCTAATCTGTATACAATTGCAAGTATATTACTACTAAGTATAGTAGTCTTTTGCGGACTCAACTCTTTTTCTGGTATGCACTGGAATGAGCATCTACATATATTTCAGTGCTAATCCCAAGTGGCCTCATTTTGATAAATCAGTTGTTGAACGGTTGGTGTTGAACCATTCATTTTTCATAGAGGAAGAGATGGAAAAGGTCAAGAGTGCCATCTTTATCAAAGCAGCAACACCCATCTACCAATCCTTAGTATTAAAACCCAGATCGTCCAGAGCACAGTCTTTCATTAGTAGAGAGCAGGCATATTTCAAAAGGTATTAGTAAAATAAATACATTGAAGTAACCCAGGCAAGGAAGACTATCTGTTTTAACCTTTATTCTGAGATTGAAAAACTGGGTTAAATGTATACATTTCTTTGAATATAATATGGCATTTTTCAAAAGATGAACCTCAGTTGCATCTTTGGAATCTTGTAAGTGAATGTTAGCAGTCAGCACAGCCTTAAGATAATTTTGAAGCAGACATTTTATTTCTGAAAGCTTTAGAAAAAGATGTGTGCCAGGTGTGTGCTTTTATATAAAATAGTATTTTATGAGGGAGAACACATAGGTATACTGCTTTCAAATCAGCAGTTTTGTTTTAAACACTTGTTCGGTTTTGGTGCAGATTGACTATGAAGTATTTTAGAGTCCTAAGCCATCCAGTTTCAAGTAACAAGGATTCAGGAAAAAATACTGCTGTCAGTTGGAACAGAACTCAATGCCAAAATAAATATGAGGAGAGCAAAACAAATGGTTGACAACTGGAGTCTCTTGAAGTCAGTCATGTTCCACAGAACTAACATTTCGCTTCTTACCTGAAGAGCCAAGGGTCTTATATGTGTAAAGAAAATTGATAGTTCCCATGTGTATAGTATTTTTTTGTTATCCTGGTTTCATGGCACAACTCTAGGGACAAACTGAAAATAAAGAACATTTGGAAAGATTAGGTAGGTTCCATAGCTGGATGTGAGATCCGTCATTTAGGACTTTATTGTTGTTTAGGAGAGAGAGGCCTGCTTTCCAGATAGTGGACAGGCTGCTTGTGGCAGAATATAAGAAACTGCTTACTAAAGAATTCTGCTTACTAACTGCAGAACAAGTAGCAGTGCTTTTAGTTATAAATGTGTTTATTACATTGAGAACCAGTCCTATAATCAGTGAGGGGAAAAAATGGATAAATCAGATAGAATTTGGAGCAACTTCAGGATTTCAGTGGGAAACAAACAGAACCTTCCTTTCCCTTGGACAAAGTAGAATTGCTTTCATAAATGTTCAATAGGTTTCTTTAAAAAGGCTGACTCTTTCTTCCAGTGGGTAGAATACTTACAAATCAGTTACTACACTGGTCAGACTCCCCCATTGTCCCCCCAAAACAACCAACAAAGATATGACCATTTCTCATGACTCCCAAGTATTTTCAAGTGTAAAACCCATTAGAACATTTAATGTTTATATGTTAAAAGGAGGATAGGTGCCTGAGTCTAAATGAGGAACATTGTGTGGCTGTGAAGGTAAGATTTATACAGCAAAAATCAACATCAGCAATGTTTTGTATACTGAGATTTTGAAGAATTGGTTAAGGAAAAGAAATACCTCTATAAATACTGATCTATAGAGGTATTTCTTTTCCATAACTACAGTATTTTTTAAAATCTCAGTATACAAAATGCATTTTTTAAATTATACCAACCTGTAAAGGGAAATAACTTGGAATAGGGCTAATCTCCATAGTGAAGAGCAAAGAAGTATTGGAGATTTTGATCTCCAGTGAGCAAATACAGTTCTTCCTTCATATTCGTGGGTTTGACTCACAAATTTGATTATTTGCGAGGCACTTGTGCTTCCCCCAATTCTCCTCCTCCCCCATTCCCTTGCATTTCCCTCCCATTCCCTTGCCTCTTTGCAGGTGCTGAGAACTTGCACCAGGCAGAAGGAAAGGTAATGGGGCAGCAGAACACACACCCATACACAATTTCCCTGTGCTCTGGAGCAATCCCCTCTTATTTCCTTGCCTCTTTGTTGTGCTGAGAACTTATTTGAGGGAGAAGGAAAGGCAGTGGGGTGACAGAACACACACACATGCATGCACTTTCCCAGTGCCCTGGAGCGATCCAATCTCCTCCCATTTCCTTGCCTCTTCACAGGTGCTGAGAACTCACGTGTGGGAGGAGGAAAGGTAATGGGATAGCAGAAGACACACACATACACTTCCCTGGAGCTCTCCCCTCCCTCTTCACCAGTGCTGAGAACTCACACGAGGGAGAAGGAAAGGCAATATGGTGGCGGAAGATGTGCACGCACACTTTCCCTGTGCCCTCTGAGCTCTTTGTGATGTTGCTTTACCTCTTCCCCACACTGAGAAGTTGTGCCCAGGTAAAAGGTAAAGCGATTGGGGGTGCACACTTCCTTCCTTCTCACCTTTAGAGCTCCCCTCCCCCAGCTCCATTGCCTCTGGACTGGGTGTGGAAAAAGAAGGTTTCTGTGCCAGAGACTGGGAAGGGAATGGGGGGAGGATGGGGGAGTTATTTGCAATTATTCCATTTTTGTGTGGGTTCTCTGCCCCTATCTCTTGCAAATGTGGAGGGTCTACTGTAATGTAAATGTTTAAAGGCAGGACATTTAGTCCAGCTCTCAGTTCAGTGCAGGAGATCCAGCACTGAAACATGTGAAATAGATTATTGTCCTGGCTTTTCTTGAATATCTCTAGTGATGGGGAGCCCATCCCTAGGGAGCTAGTTCATTTTTGAACAGTTGTTAGTACATCCTCAGGTACTTACGTTTAGATCACTTAACTGTTCTTTCTGAATACTGGGTTGAAACTTGTCTTGTTTTATATAATTAATTAACTTTTCACCATTAATACCAGCTGCTAGATGACTACATCCGTGCTGTCCTCCTTACATCTCGTAAAGCCTCCACTTGTTGCTTCCATCCATTCAAGTGGCACTAGTTTTGTGTCTTCCCCCAGGCCTGAAACCTCCCCTCTCTTCCCGGTGTTGTGCAGTCTGTCATGACCTTCTTCCTTCACTTGAAAGATTCTGGATTTGCTGTCTGTTCCTTTTTGGCAGCAATACTGGCCCACCAGCTGCAGGGACATCCTTTGGTGGCACTCTTTTGTAATGCTAACACCAAGAGATGAAAGAAGAGATCTTTCCAGCCTTTATCCCCCAGTTCACAAACCAAAGCCTTCATGGTCTCTCTTGCTTGCCCTGTCTCTGTTTATGTACCAACCATTCAAACTCATTGTGATCACCTCTTTCAAATATGCTAGTGAACTCTACATCCTGTGTTTGGATCAGCCCTACCTGATCTTCCACAGGGACAAGGTGGTCTTTGGATTCTACTCCACTTTCCTACTGAAGGTCGTTTCCCCATTCCACCTAAATCAGGACATTGTCTTACCAACCTTTCACCAAACCCACTCATTGGAGTTAGAAAAGGCTCTTCACACTCTCAGTGTTCACATGGCCCTCACCTTTTACACCAATCAAACATCTTCCATCAGACGTACCCTTTGTTTCTTCATTTGCTATGAGGATATTGTGTGGGCTTCCTGGTTTCCTCCCAAAGACTTTTCCGTGGATAATGGACTTGATTAATCTAGCCTGCCAGTTGATACAGAAACCTCTTCCACTGCATGCCCACTTTCACTCCACCAGAGGCTTCTCTGCCTCCTTTGCCTGGCTCTGGGGCATCTCCCTCCCAGAGGTCTACGAAACAGCAGCTTGGGCACAGCCTTCTACCATCTACCACTACCATTTTGATTGCAGAGCTTGGGAGGATGTTGCATTTGGCAGGGCAGTTTTCTCTTCTGGCCTGAGCTGACCTGCTCCATCACATATGGTAAGCTAATTAATCATCCATGTGTGAGGCACAGAGATCACTAAGGAGAAGGAGGACAGGATCTTTACCTGTGATTGTAGTTCTTTGAGTGGTCATCTGTGTTCTCACACAACCCGCTCTCCTCCCCTTTTTTACAGGTTCACTCCTGTTGACAGACATTAGAACTGAAGGGAATAGTTCTAGGCACTATTTGTATGAGCGCCCAGATGGTTGAGGTTACCGCCAAAAGCTACTTGGCTCTGGAGCATTCTGTGGATGGATCTGTGCAGGCACAAAGACTCATGTGTGAGGGCACAGATGACCATGCAAAGAACTACAGTTACAGATAAGCAAGCTGTCCTGTTCCCAAATCATGAAAAAGTTACTTTTTGGACTACAACTCATGAAATTAGAGTAAATTTCCTATGGTCTGCTTTTCTACCTACTGGTGATGCACTTTTCAAAGCACCCTCCCCCCTTAGGCCATAATGTCATTGCCTAACTAAGCAGGCTTGAGTTTATTTTTCCAAAATAACTATGGCTGAAATCCTGTATGAGATTTATATATGTGTAACCAGAGTTACATATTGTTACAATACAATATCTTGGCCTGATCCCACCAGTCTCCACTTTCCAGGAAGCAGCCGCTGCAGTTGACAAGGTTCAGTTCCCCTGTTGATTGGGAAGCAGCTGCCCACCATTTCCAACCCCTCCTGTGAATGCTCTCTGGTGTGGTAGGCATAAGCAGGACCCCTTTTCACAATTCCCCTGCATGCCAAGGAGCCCTGGTGGTGCAGTGGTTAAATGCCAGTACTGCAGCCACAAGGTTGTGAGTTCAGTCCTGCCAGCTCCAGGTTGATTCAGCCTTCCATCCTTCTGCAGGTCGGTAAAATGAGTACCCAGCTTGTTGGGGGCAATTAGCGAACACATAGTAAACCGCTTAGAGAGCACTTAGCTGATAAGCGATATAGAAATACACATGCTATTGCTATCGCTTGTGCAAAGGGGTGTGTGGAAACTTCTGTCAGCTTCTTCCTGATTGACAAGAGAACAAACTCCCGTCAGTTGCAGTACAGCTGCCTAATAAGTGGAGATTGGGTGACTTTCAAGGTCCCTACGTAACCCCTAAATTAGGGGACATGTAGGAACTGTGAATACATAACAGCCACAAATGTGTAAATCCAGGTCACACATCCATAACTGCCACAGAGGATTCTGGCCAATATGTATGAATATGTAAAGTAAACCTGTTCGTAAGTTTATACACAATGCAGAATAATTAGGGAATAATTTGGTTTACTATGGTTCAGTCCTGGCTACAGAAATAGGCAACTTCAGATACCAGTCAAGGAGATGAAATGTTAAAATGGCATTGGCCTGAATCTCATTCATATTGCCTACTCCATTAGACCCACTGAATTGTCGTGTGGTGAGTCAACCCTTGTGTATATCCCATAGAGTCAGTCAATACATCTGCTCTAGTCAGGACTACTCACCGGGAAATTTGGCCCCATAAATGTCAAGAATGGAGTCTGTAGTAGAATGAATGCAGCAGTTTATTTAGCTAGATGCAGCAGCAAACAGGGTCTGGCATGCGTGCTAAAAATCTGGTCCCAAACTAGCAGTTAAACCAAGGTTATATAGTACTATTTGGCGTTCCTGAAAAATTACACAGTATCAGCGATTGAGCAAAAGAAAAGGCTATGACAACAATACAAACCATGCAAGCACTGTTTCCAAACTATGTATGTCATACTTGTTCCTTGTAACAAACTAATGTTTTAGCTCAGTGCTACTCAAAGGAATAGTCCCCAGAATGGTGCAGGTCCCTGACTGCCTGTCCACAGAGAGTTTCCAGGAAAAGGAATAGTTGTAGCCAATGGGTACAAATATGATACGGTCCTTGGCACATTGAATTAAAACAATTTCCACATCAGATAGCCTGGGAAGCACTATTCTTACTGGTGTATCTTATCAGCAGAATGTGTCAAGATGTCTGGGAATGCTTTGTATGCATTTAACTTGAAATTCCTAAGAGCTTAAAACATTTTCTGTACCTGAACAGACATTTTATTCAGTATGATTCTCCTTATGGTTGCTTTCTGACCATTCCTCATCACTACTATTGGAATCAGGGTGCTGGGCTTGATATTGGCAGGCAAACTAATTTTTCCTATTTGTTAGTACATTTTTACAAAACAATGAAAATGGAGACTACATTGATATCTAGATATAAATATATTGCTTAATCCTTTAGTGCACTTTTGGTTGATAATTCCTGAGGAAATATGACAATGTAGGAGTCTTGGTGGTCCAATTTTTTCTGGTAATTTTGGGGACAGGCTCAGCTGTCCCCAGCCTAATTAAGGGAGGGGGTGCCCCCCCATTCCAGCATCTGTAATTCAGACCACTGTGTTCTAATACAGCAAGATAAGAGGCAATAATGTTCTTGATTCTCTCTTTAGCCACTGTCATATATATGTTAATCCATTGAATTGAAATACATTGAAATACATTGAAAATCAAAAGGAAGTCTGTAGAAAAGTAAATGTCTGTATACAATGCATTGTTAAAATATGTTTGAGTAGTATTTTTGCTGTATCACAAGGCTTCTTTAAAGACTAATTCTTTATGTTCTAGCAGATAGTATTTTGCATTCTTTTTTTCAAAGACCAAATCACCAGACTAATTTGGGGGTTTACTTTGTACTTGGTTAACTTCTTTCTGTCAACCCCTTGTTGAATTTGTCTGTGTGTGTCACGACCCCCTTGGCTCTGCTGCAAATTCAGATAGTCAGTGTCTCTGCAGGGAACTGTATAACAGACTTCCGGTTCTTCATGCTGTTGGAAGGAGTAAGGAACAAAAGTGCAATTTCTGGTCACTCTGACCTTGGTTGGGGTTCCATCCTGTGGCATTCAGCTAGATCCTGAGCCAAGCAACCACTGTTCCCAAGAAGATTGATGGGTGTTGCTGAGTGGAGTTCCAGTATGGTTTAGAGCGTGTTGCACCCAGAAGTATGTTTGCTTATTGCTTACCATAATGTAAAATAATGAAAGAAAAATTCTTCAGAAGAGAAAATTACTCTGGTATCACACTGTTGAAGGAATCCTGCGTATTCTGTAAAATGAAGCAAAGGCACCTGGGACTGATTAGCAGCAAAGTTCACCATACTTCAGATAGAAAGGGAGATTTTTTTTTTCTTCTTTAAGAAGTGAACAGTATAACTGTTTCCTGAGCTTGTGTTGACAGAAATTCCCCGAGGGCAGGACCCAGAAAAGAAACACGTGGCAAGAAACTGGGCATCATCCAGAAATCAGATTAGTATAGCTTTGCACATCATTTTTAATATTATGGGAAGGAATGAAAATGAGTGCTAACCTTTTCTCTTTCCTGATTTTTGCTGCTTTTTCCTTTGCTTTAATTAATCTCCTAATCCTGTAGCAGTCTTGGAATTTTATATAATTCAAGTGATTACACTTTATTTTATTGTATATTATTTATTATAAGCATTTATAAAAGACATTCCAATTTTATTTTTGTGAAATGTACTGGTATTGTCTTTACCCAGTCACAAGCTTCACACTGACCTTGTTTACACAAACAGGGAATCCTGTTATGTTTTAGCCACATCTTCTTGAAAACTAATATAACAAGTGTACATTATACAACTAAACAACATTCTACAGTTCTTCCTATGAATTGTGGTGCTGACAGATTATTGTGGACAGTTGCACCCCAAAACACCTAAATCAAAGAACCCATTCTTAATTTTCCTTTAATTTATTTCTGTTCTGTTAAGGTGATGCAATGATGATTGCATGAATAGACTTGGGGCTGAATCTGGTTAACTTACATTTATGTCAAAATGAATAATTATGTAAAAGAGAATCCGAAATTTCCCTTTAATGATAACATTTGATTATTCTTTTGTGATAAATGTAATAATTTCAACATTTTCTCTAGCATCTTAAAATCTAATTTATGTAGTATTAATTTGATACTTTTTTGTTCACTTTTTGCATATATCTGATAAAATGGGTTTTCATCTACCATAGCAGGTTACAAAACTAATAACAGTGGCTGACATCTTGCTTGGTATTTTTACAGGTTTGTAAGATAGACTTGCTAATGTGCAGTGACCAAAATTGCTGCCAAAAACCTACCACGTAAGCATGACATCTCTACCAACAACACTAGGGAGTCTTGCAGGCCAGTGATGGAGGCTGGATCCGGAGATGTAGCTGTGGTGACAGAACTCCATTTTCATAATTATATCTAATGTCAGCAGGCCAAAGAGTCTTTTGACACCTTAAAAGACAAACAAAATTGTATTTAGCATAATCTTTCAGGCATTATAATGCATTTCATCAGATGCACAAAGGTCTGTTCTGATGTCATGCATTTGATGGAGTGGACCATAGTACTCAAAAAACTTCTGTTGTTTTTACAGTTATACATCTAGATGTAAATAAGTTAGGACTGATACTTATATAAAGAGTTCATGGCCTTTTTGCTTATTTTGTTGTTATGGGTGAGTGCTTTACATAGGTACTATGTGTGATACACAGTACCAGTGTTCAGCTTGTGTAAGAAGGTAAAAGTATGATACTTGGTGTCTTCTTCTCCCATAGTATATGCTTCTTACTGTCATAGTAAACCATTCTTCTTGGCTAACACAGAAGTAATGAGATACAAAGTAAGTGGAATATAAAGCAGGAATCTGCCCTTAGCCTCTTTTTATTTTAATGGTACTAGTGTCTTTCTTTTGTGTTACTTTTGCAGTGAATAATCACTCTCAAAGCTAGCATTTATTATAGGCTATTTGACAGCATTTGATAAATGGTTTGAAGTATGGGCAAACACCACATCACAAAAAATATAGGAATTTATTTGAGATAAAGTACAGATGGACTGAACTCTGGATCTGATCGCCTTCCTGCTGAGATGGATGGAAGAAATATTGAGACCCATTGTCTAACAGAGGAATCTGACAGTCAAAGCTTTTGTTCCAAAACAACAACAAAGTGAGACAGTGCTCATATTGGAAACATCCATGTCTCTGTTGTGGTTGTATTTTACCCCCATGTATAAGCAATATAGAAATGGATTTCTCTGTCTCCTAGTTTTATATTCCCCCAAAGTAGTTACCAATTATGCAGGCTGTGTTGCATTTTCTATTGTCAGGAAAGCATTAAAGAAGACTGACTGGGTAGTGGAGACTAAAGAAAAAATCTTTGAAATGCAATATTTTCTTCTGTAGACCATAGTTAGAAGGATTTTTAGAGACTGGGATATTGCAAAATATAATCCAGTGCAACATATTGGGCTGGACACAGAACAGAGCTTAGTTTTACCATTTTGCTTATAATGGACATGGTAGAGCTACAGTTGTGTCTAGTAGCAGGGCTGGATGAGCAGTGGTTCAATTGCTGCAATTGCTCAGGTCCCTCCCTAGCTAGTGGTGATGAGAAAAGGGGTAATTTGCTTCCCGTTCTTACTGAATCTCTGATGTTTCTGGTATCATAGCATTTCTTGTATTATGTGAGTGACAAAGGCCCTTTCTGCAACTCACCTTTTTGCGGAGCTGGGGTGTGGGGATCGTGCAAGCAGCCTCTTGCTTCAGCTCCGCAGCTGCTGCCTGCTTGCGAGCAGGTAGCACAAGAGCCTGTCCTCTTCCTTCCGCAGTGCAGCCTGGGATTTTCCCAGGCTGCACTGGGGCAGGAAGTGCGAGTGCTGTGCGTCCAGAGCTCCGCACGCACTGCAAGTGTGCGCAGAGTGCCAGAGCGATGCACGATCTTGCACCATTTTCGGCTCAAAGCTGAAAATGAAATAGTGTGTGATCGGCGCCTGCCAGGTCCTGGAGCGTCGCGTGATTGTGAGTGCATCATGTGGACCACTCCTCGCAGTCCCGCAATGCTCCAGGGCCCCTTTCGCATGGCAAAGTGCCAAAGTAAAAAAATGCATGGGGTCAGGCAATTAGCTTCACTGGAGTTGCAGGATTGGAACTGGGTTCACAGTGAAGATTTTTGTACTGTTGTCTGTTTTACTGTGTATGTTCCTTCATTCATCTAATTTATGTGCCACCACTACAGTGGGTCACATGGGCAGAAAGTGGCCTCTTTTTTTTTTTTTTTAAACCCCTCCGTGGCCCATCTACCTTAATCCAGCCTAGCTTAGTGAAGTTGCTCAAGTACTGAAGGAAAGTGCAGACCTGCATGATTCTTCCTCCTTTCTTTAGGCCTCTTGTTGGGAAATGTGAGAGATTTGTTGGATCTCTCTAGAAGACTATCTAAAAGTGCTAAAAGTTGAACCCATCATCCCCCCCCCAGAAAACTCTAGCAGAGAAAGAAATCAAATTTAGTCTCCTAGGTAGGATATATAAAAGTAGGTTTATTCACAAATGCTTGTGTTTAATCAACACAGGTTCATCTTGAAGAAACTAAAGAATACTACATAGTTTCAGGAAGAGTTAGAGTATCTCATCCAGAGAGAGCTCTAAAAAGTGCATGCTTCTGGTTGGCCGTGAGAGAGGAATAGAGCTGGTGTGAGCAGATGAGACCCAGAGAACAAAGGGAATATGTCTGTATGATGCAGGAAGAGAGGGGTGTGAACAAACAAACAGGAAGTAGCTGCAAACATGCTATGCCTACACTTCTAGAGAGTAACGTGCAACCTAACACTAGTGAACATAAAGGTTCAACCATCCACACATGAAGGTTCAACCATCCAGTCTTGCTTCATGAAGTTGCTCACATACTGAAAGAAAGGTATAGGGAAGGGATCTACATGATTCCTCCTCCTTCTCTTAGGCCTCTGCATGTCCTGAAGAACTGCTCTGGAGGACCGAGGGACCCTCTGAGGCAGCACGGGGGAGGGGGGGTGAAACGCTATTGAAGAAGATTACCTACCCATCTCTTTTCTCCAGCAGTGAGTCTCTACGATCCTGGTTCTCCCAACCCCTTCTGTTCATGGGTTGGCTATTCTGATCCAACTCATAATTCATTACAATAAATATACGCCCCCTTTCTTAAACATGGAAATGTTACCCTTGTCTTACTGAAAGGAAAAGCAACCAAACACTTTACACACACACACACATACACACACGTATCTAGAGATGACTAAAGTATCTTAAAATAGATGAATTGGACCAGTTTTCAGGGAAAAGTTGTTTTTAACCTGATTTCTAAAAGAGTAATTTGGGTTGTAAGCAGGGGACCCTAGGAAAGGATTCTCAAATAGCTTATCAGGTTCTGTTGGTAAAATAATGTAGATTAAATCTTGTGAAATAAATATTTGTGTTGTAAAAATAACAGCAAAGATTTATTTACAGTCTTAGCCATGTAAAAAGAGAAAGGAGTTGGGAATGATGGTACCATGTTCCTCATCACTGACACTGACATTTCATTTCATTTCATTTCATTTCACTGGGGTTTGGGTCAGCTCTTGGTGGATTAACCAAGTCAGAGTCAAAATTCCAATGAGTAAATTCAAGCAAATGGCTAAAGAAACTGAACTTTCAAACAAACAAACAAAACCCACCTTACATCTGCTGTGAACTTGCTAGGCTATCACAGGAGGGCAAATTTGCTCTTGAACCTCAGTTTCTCATCTGTAATTTTGAAATAATGAGTAGTGACTCACCACAAGATTGGATTGATCTATGTGTTTAAAGTCCCATGTATCTATGCCGTTTGCTTCTCTTCTCTTATGCATCATTCTTCTTATCACACCTTTCTTATCTGTCAGTCATCTAGCTATTCCACCATCCCTCAGTCTCTTTCCTATCCTCACCATTTGCTTCTTCCATTTTGGCCTGTTTTCATTTTGGCTTCTGTCATCCCTGCTCTTACTTTTCCTAACCACTGCTCTCAGTTTTATGTTATCCCACTTTCTCAGTCATATGACTTCCTGTCTCTTTCTCCTCCCTCCTAATGTATACTTTTGTGGCCCCCTACTCTTCTTCTAAGCTGTTTCTCTCCCTGCCCCTTCCACCTCACATCTCTTCATTTATCTCCTTCCTTCCACATTCCAGTGGTTTTTATGGCAACAGATAGGTGATTTAAGCATGCACTATATGTATCTGCAGCTGTGTTCTTCCATTCTTTGGGAACTTAAGCCTCCTTTGTGTCATTGCTTTTAATCCAGATTTGTTTTTGATTCTTCTGAAAATCTGGGGGTTCTGGCCACTCTGACTATGCATCTACCTTGTGCATGGAGGTGGGTTTTTTGGGGGGAGCTTGTTTTGTTTTGTTTTGTTTTTTGGCTCAGTATGCATTTGCATTCACTCTATGTAGCTGGGGAATGCTGGGATAATAATAGTACTTACCTTGCGAAGCTGTTGTGTGATTTTTGGTGATAATTGATATAAATTGCAGAGAACACCCAGACAAGCTAGAAAAGTGTTTAGTAGGCCATAGTCCAGGAAACCACGTGTACACTCTGTCAAACTAGTTCTTACCTGCCTACTAACTTTTGAGTAGGCATGGATAGGACTGCTGTTCCACACACATTGCTGATGGGAGTCCAGGCCCCATCTGGACCACAGTTCTCACCCAAGCCCTACTGGATGAGCAGGAAGTGTCTTTTGAAGGCGATACATATTCAGATACCACCAGTGATTTCACTAGATTCATTGTCTGTGACTACAGCTAGATCCAAGTTGACTGAATGCCTAAGATGTTTCCACAGGTACACCTAAATGGGTCACATTGGTACTTGTGCAAGTAGGTATGATAGAGATACAGCAATGGAAGAGTCAGGATGGTAGAGGTTCCTTTCTGTATACCACTAAACCTGGATTTGTAGCTGCTTAGTTCACAAGATGACCTTACTGCGTGAGCCTTTTCTTTTCATTGGTACCATTTTTACATGGTAAAAAATGTCTTTGATTCAGAGTGTATTGAGATTTTTCTCATCTAAATTTGTGGTGAAACATTCCTAATGCAGTGTTACTTCTATGCAGCAATACATTTCTTTATGGACACAGCTTTATAATGTTATTCGAACACTCAAGTGGAATCATGGGTAAGTTTCTCTTCCATAGGTGGAAAAAGCAGCACCAGTAGTGTCAGAAAAACTGAGCAGTCCATCTGCCAGTAATTTTAGTTTGAGTCTGTGCTCAATAACAGGGATAGGAGAGACACCACTTTTGAGAGATTTTTTTTTAATTAGGACACTAGGATCTGCCAAGTAAAGTGCAGAAGGCATACACTTAATATTAAAGAATGTCCAAGAATTTGTCCAAGAACACATACACAAGCTCATATAAAAATCCACTCCTAGTTCTCCTAGTGTTTCTTTAGCAGTAAAAAAATAATCAAGAGTACGATATCAGGTAATTTCTTTGCTGCCTTTATTAAATACTTTGAAGTAAAAAAAATCCTTTCTGACCCGTAGATCACTTAAAGATCTACTAGCAGATCTAGATGCATTTTGCCCACCTACAAAAAGAGAAGCAAAGAAAGCACATAACCTTTAAGCATAAATTAATGTTTAAAAAATCTTGCACTATTTGGATCTGTATGACTTCCAAAATGTGTAACGTGTTACCCATGGTTTACACATTGTTTATAGAAATCTAACACAGATGCTTTTTTGCTGCCACTTTGCTCATGCCATTCAAAGTCAGCAAATTTTAAGCAAAATCCACTTACTGTTGCTCTTGCACAGAACTGCCTGATATGAATAGTTTATTCAAAAGAACATGGATTGCATGGTGAATTTTGCCCTGTGCTGTCAGTGGTCAACTGAAACGTGGCCTGGATCAGAAGCACTATTCAAACATCATTGAGCTCTGTGCACTCTGTACTGAAAGTTACATGAGTGTGCTTAAGGAAGGAAAAGCCATTACACAGATCTTCATCAGACTGTTAATATACTTTGGGAGCCTTAGAACTATCGTTGCAAGGAAAACTCATATAGGATAATGAGTGATGATTGGCTTCAGAGTATAAACTTCCATTTGGTATGAAGAGCATGGTTGGAAACTTTTTTCTGTGGTCTGCAAATTTTCACACTGGCTCAAAGCTTTGGTTTTCTCCAACTGTCTAAATCAGTCCAACCTATGACATCTCCATCTGGCCAGTGCTGGAAATCAATGAAAAGATATGCTTGAATTGAGGGTTAAAATATTCATTATATTAGAAGCATAGTTTGACAATGTGTGTTTCAGGTCTTTTCACAGTACTCGGTTATATTCCTTACAATGTAATTAATGATTGCCCTTTATGTGCCTAGGCAGCATCTTGTGGAATACTGCGGATGGAGGCACTAGAGAGCTTTGGCTGAGAATTAAAAAAATAAATAAAATAAAATAAAAAAACCCTGATATATACAATGGAGTTTAAGTATGGTTTAGATACATTTTTAAATACATGTTATGTTTAACAAAGTATAAGAACTAAAAACCAAAATTTGCATAGTTACTATTTTGGATATAAATGTAGATAACCAAAATTCCATTTCCCTTGATGAACTTCCTTCTCTAAAGATTGTAGGTGCTTCTCTGTTTCTAGTGTTCTGATTGTTTTCTGTTTCTTATTTGAAAATGCTTCTTTACTACTTCATTTATAAAATTTTTGATACAAATACCAATACCATACATACAATTATGCTAATAATTGGCTGAGAATTCTAAGTGCCCTCCCTAAACTGCAAATTCCAGGATTCCACAGCATGGAACCATGACAATTAAAGTGGGATAATAGTGCTGTTATCTATGTGGTATGAAAGGGGCCTTTTGAAAAAAATAATAATGGGAAAGAACATCAGAACTGGGCATATAGCAAGTAGTGATAGGGCAAAATCTTTCCTACACACAAGTTGCAACTCTTAGCAAAAATAGCTCCCACCCCCCAAAAAAAAAACTTTATTGTGGTGGATTTCCATTTCTAAAGAAGCTCGGGAGGCAATGTTTAATCAGTCCATGGACTAGAAGTGAAGTTTCGATAGCCTCTTCATGCACCATGCTCCTGATCCCGACTAGGTGGACTCAGTTGTGTTGGGTAGGTGGGAAGATTAACAGGGGACTTGGCATATGTACGAATTAATATGCAGAGCTGGATGATCTGCATGCCTTATCCGTGTACTCAAAGTCACAGCATAATAAATGGCAGTTTATTATGAGGCAGTTTATTTGAGGACTTCCAGCAGCAATGGGACCATGAGACTGGGTCCATGGTCAGTCATACTTAAGAGCAGATCTATCAAAATAAATGGGACTTAAATCCTATTTATTATATGGCCGAAAGTAGCCCTTAGCTTTTTGATGTTAACAAGCAGCTGCCTGGCCAGTGTGATACAACATACCTCAGTGCTGGGTTTCTGTGCTAGAAGCTTTGCAAAATAAAATAGCTAAGACTTACTATAATAAACAAAACTTAAAACTATTGAAAAGCTAACCAGCTCACTTATTCTATTACCTCTTGGCACTATAAGTATTGGTTACCAGAATTTGGATTTCTAGATGTACTGTACTATTAATCTGCATGTTGATTGTATGTAGCATTTACTTTTGTGGAAAGCAATAGCAAAATGAAAAATAGTCACTTTTGTGAAAAGCTGTAGTTGTTGGAATTTTTCTCTGCTCATAATAAAGTGGGCACAAGCTGATTATGCATTCTTTTCCTTGTTTTAGGATTGTTCCAAATATTTGTCCTCCTCTTGTTAGTCCGTCAAAAAATGTAGTTGCTTCCTCCCTACTTCAGAAACATGGATCACCATCATCACACAGCCAGTCTCCAAATGGGCAACGCTTCTCAGCAACTAAATCATACACACAGTTTCAAAACCAGTCTACACAGCAGGGACCACAAGGTAATACTGCACTGTATTTTTATTTTTACATTTACACCATGTATACAAGAAATGTCAAATGCATGTGCACGTTATGCTCCGAGGGTTGAACTAAGCACGGCAAGAAAGGTGTAGCCCAACTTACTGTGGTGCCCTGTGCCAGTGTAATTAGGTTGACATGGGCAGTGATGGCAAAAGGAAAAAAAAAATCCCATGGCTGAAGCAACCATGAAAAAAGAAAGGAAGGCACTGGAGAAAAAGTCAGCTCAGAGCTGGCCAGTTTTGTCTGCTTTCTCACACCTCTGCTGCCCATCCCTGGAAAAAGTAAAAACCACTAGCTTAGGTGGGCAAACAATACTGGCTAATGTGTGCTGACAGCATTATACCATCCGTTTCTAGCCTTTGCGTGCCAATATTTTTTTTTTTATTTGTATCCCGCCTCTCCATATGGATCGAGGTGGCGAACAACTTACAAATAGCATGTATTTTGATACATTTCTGTACATACAATAGTGGGGACTAGTACAGTCTGTCTGTGTTATGACACCAGGTCAACTGTACTACCCTTTATGGTTAGGAAGGGGGAAATGGTATGTTTGTTTTGACAGTTGCGTCTTGTTCCTTTAAATCTTTTACTCCATCCAGAGAATCTTTTAGCATTCTCACTGAACCTCTGTCGTATGTCTTTTGGCTGCCATGTTTACTTGCATTAAGTAACAGCCTGGGAAATGCACCACACTTTTCTTGTATTGGAAGAAAATTAATCTTCTGCAGCATGTAAAGAGAACAATGTAAACCGTGACAAAGCCATAATTAACTGTTCTTTTTTTTTAACTGACAGAGTCAGAGAGGGCAGCTGCCCTTGATGAAAGAATACAGTGTAAATGAAGTGCACAGGATAGGTTTTGACACATACAGACACAGTAGCAGCTTAAGTACAGATGTGGAAAATGTGGATAGTGTGTTATGTTTAGTGCTGCCAAAATTTCTATGTACTTCACTTTTCATATCAGAAGTCACCCTTTCAACAAGAGAGAGCTCTTTGTTTGAAAAGCAGGCCATCCAAACCGTTTGATGTTTTTAAAGCTGTTTCCTAGTCTTGGACCTGAAGTTTACAGCTGTTTATCCATTGATGAAAAGGCTATGCAGTTCCTGAACTAGTGTGTGTGTGTGGTGTGCCTACAAGTCATTTCCGACTTATGGCAGCCCTAAGGCAAATCTGTCACAGAGTTTTCTTGGCAAGATTTACTCAGAGAGGGTTTGCCTTTCCCTCCCTTGGAGGTTAGGGAATGTGGCTTGGCCAAGGTCACCAAGTGGGTTTCCATAGGCAAGCAGGTATTCAAATCCTGGCCGCCAGAATCATAGTCCAGTACTCCAGCCACTACACCACACTGGCCCTCCTGAACTAGTACACAAGAGCAATGCCAAGGGAAAATCCCAAAGTCATCTGAACCAATTTCCATTTCATATGCCCATTCCATATGATTTGGGCAAGACACTAACAGTCTTACCACAGGATTCACACACAAGATTCATTACTGGAATGCAGCTGAGCTCAGGGTTGTGTGGCTGGAGAGCCTTCCCGAATTTGGTCTTTTGGGGTTATTTCAGCTCTCTACAGCTCAGACGAGACCACATAACCCCACTAGAGGACTACATTCCTCCCTCATCTTACAAGTTTTTGAGGGTGTTCCAAAAATGAATGAAAGATAGTGGCCCTTTCCACAACGCACCTTTCCATGGAGCTGGGATACGAGGATCATACGAGCAGCCTCCAGCGAGAGGCTCTCGCATCCCAGTTCCTTCAGCTCCGCAGCTGCCGCCCACTCACGGGAGAGCCCTGCCTCTTCCTTCCGCGGTGCAGCCTGGGAGTTTCCTAGGCTGCACTGGGGCAGGAAGCACAAGCACTGTGGCTCCGGAGAGCTGCATGCACAGCAAGTATGCGCAAGGCCCTGGAGTGATGTGCGATCACGCACCATTTTCAGCTCAAAGCCAAAAATGAAAAAGTGTGCGAGCTGTACCTGCCAGACCCTGGAGTGTCGCCCAGTTGTGAGTGCATCGTGTGGACCGCTCCTCACATTCGTGCAACACTCAAGAGGCCCTTTCACATGGCAAATGCCATGCAAATTGGGCCAATGATTGGCCCAAATGCTATTATTAGTCCTGATTAGACCCATCATGGCATAGTGGTTTGAGTATTGGACTACAACTGTGGAGACCAGGGTTTGAATCCCCACTCAAGCATGGAAACCCACTGGATGACCAATGGGCAAGTCACATTCTCTAAGCCTCAGAAGAAGGCAAAGGCAAACCTCCTCTGAACAAATCTTGCCAAGGAAACACAGTGATATGGTTGCCATAGGGTCAGCATAAGTCAGAAATGACTTGAAGGCACACAAGAGCAAAGAATAAACTCATTGAATCAGTGGGTATAACCTGTTTGTTGACTCACTATGTCATATGGAAGAAGAGTGAAACGATTTTAATGCTTTTGCCATAGATTTAGTTAGATCTGTTAGGAAGATTTCTGTCATTTCTTCGAGAAAAGAGCCTCACCAAATGGCCTACAGGTTTTACTAATGTGGTGCTCCTGATTGATAGAAGCAAGAAGGCCCTTCTGTACAACCTGTCTGGCATGCAACAGTCTACTTTAGATTGTCCATAGTGAAGTAGCTTCTGAAAGTACAGATGGTTCTTAAGCTGAGGTTTATCTTTGTTCTCATTAGTGAAGCATTATATTAACAGATGTCCAGTTTTTGCCTTACCAGTAAGCATCAGAAATTGTTGTGGTGTAAACCAGTTTTTTGCTGGCTAGGGCTAACCTGGTACAAAGGTAAGAAGAGTTTGGATGAAGTTTTGCTTCTATTGCTTTAGGTATTTGCTGAGATTCTAAATCACAATCATATGATTATCTCCTGACATGATTGTCCCCCCACACAAAACCTGCCTTGAAAGCAATCAGCCAAATCAAGCATTGGAGGTCTGTTCTGCTGGTGATCATGAGCTGCAAGAGTACAATTCTGGCCCCATTCTGCCACAGTCTGCAGTGCAATGGAGAATTGGGACAGGTCCTGCTTCAGCTCCTCATAGCCTCACTTGCTGGAAGGAGGGAGCAGGAAATTATCATTCTGCTACACTCTGATCACTAACAGAACAGATCTCCATCACTCAGTGTGGCTGCTGGCTTTTAAAGTAGGTTGCTAGAGCATTTCCAGTTGTGACCATAGTAAAAGTGAATGCTAAGCAATTATGAATGTGTACGTCTACACAACTGCTTAACAAGATGCCAGTTGTTGTGTCTTAAGAGCTGCCTACCATTTGCCACTTTTATAACCCTGCTTTTTTTTTTCTTTTGCTCACTGGGGGACATACCTGCCTATTGGTGGGTGAGGCCAAAGTGGGATATGCTTGCTTTGACTTTTTTAATCATAAAGATGCTTGAAGAGGCTTTCTTTTTTCTTGTATGAAGACTCCTCTAAATTGATGTTTGTGCCTTCAAGTCACTTGTCAAATTATGGCGACCCCATGAATTTCATTGGGTTTTCTTAAGCAAGAAATACTTAGAGGTGGTTTGCCAGTTCCTTTCTCTTAAATATAGCCTACATCATCGGGTATTCATTGGCAGTCTCCCATCTAAATACTAACCAGGACTGATCATACTTAACTTCCAAAGGATCTGGTACCTTTAGGGTATTTAGGCCAATGAAAGTGGTGCTAAGTTCATCCTATTTAGGAAAACTAGGACAAGTGGCAAGCAGCTCCAAAAAGTAGAAGCATTCATTATAAATCGGTAGGGATTCCACTGAATAATTTTAAGTATGAAATGCACTTTCTTATAACATAGGTTCTTTCTGCTGTACCCTCCCATCCCGCAGTGGGGATGGGACCACGACAGTGCTTCTGCATGACATCATCGCAGTCCCATCCCATCCCTAGGCTGTGTGATTGTGGGTTAAACCATTGTCGGGTTATCCCTGTCAATGACTTGAGGTCCCACCACCATCCTGGACTTACCTGTCCTGCAGAAGCTGCAAAAGTGCAATGGCTGCGGTTCCTGTCCCAGTGCAGCCTGGGAAAGTACCCAGATGTGCTGCGGAAGGAAGAGGCATGGCCATCGCACTCCCTTCCTCAAGGAGCCAGCCAGTGCGGAGGGGAGCACTCCTGTCACACTCCCCGCCCAGCAGAGCCACTGCCGGGATCTGCACCGGACAACTTTGGAAAAAGATAAGGTGCAGAAAGGGCCATATTGTTTGTCCTTACACAAAAGCTAACGTAAGCAAAAACTGAACAGATTATTCTGTTTGGAAAAAATGAGTTCAGTTGAACTGAAGCAGCAGGTTTATCATAGGCAATAAATGATGGATGAGCACACTACAATACTAAGTTAACTGCAAAACAGCATGGGGAATTCTTTTAATCAGTTGAATTTATTCTTAACAAAAGCATGTATCTTCCTGGAGGGAAGATTTGCTTTGCAATTGATCTGTGTCATACAGGCCATTTCCGCACTAGACTGTTACCGTGCTATTATTCCACTTTCAACATCTTATGGAATCCTGGGACCAAAGGCCAACGTCCTCTCCCTAAATTGCAAACACCAGGATTCCATAGGATGTTGAAAGTGGAATAATAGCACTGTAACAGTCTAGTGCAGAAATGGCCACAGTTTTTTAAAAGCAGTCATTCTTAGCAATGTATTGCTTTAATGCTGAGAAAATGCCATTAAAAACTGCTACCTAAAAGTACTTCCACTGAACTCAGTAAGCAGCACTTAAGAGACATGGGACTGCACTGTAGAAGTATTTTGATTAATATTGTTAAAAATAGCTTTTGTGTTTACACTGAACAATTTTAATTCTTTCCTTAGGGCAACCAAGAAGACACAAAAATGTGTGCAAGTTTTTGAGATCAGGCAAGATATTACAAAAGACACATTAGAAGTGAGGAGATGAAAGAGGAGAAAAAATGGTTGAGTTTGTCTGTGTTTTTCTGTAACAGTGTCATTAAGGGAGAAAGGTCTGCAGACATCAGGTGTTGTGATGGTACTAGTTTTCATCCAGAACTTGACTCTGGTGTCAGTTGAATTAGCCCCTAAGTCATACTGGGAGACCACAGGCAGAAAAGTTTGATCCTCCATTTTTGAAAATATAAAATCCAGCTGAAAAGTGAAAGGCCATAGCAGGCACAAAATTATATATGATCAGTTATCTGTTTGGTCTGAGTACTGCAACTCTGAAATAAATCTTTGTTGGATAAGTTATGGATGAGAATACATGGACAATGAATGAAAATGAAGCCGCCACAGAATTTCTTATTTCAACGAAAGTAAGATCAGATGGAAATTGTTATGCATTGAAAGAATTTGGCAACCAAATGAAATAGCACAGCTATTTATATCGTACATGATGTCTTTTCATAAAGGTTTTATGTAATTTGACGAGTTTGACTTATTTGTGCTCATACTTTTTAAGTGGAATGACATGAATGAATTGGCATTTAATAGACATATTCCAATAATTTCCTTATTACATCATTCGTTTAAAAAGCGCTTTAGATTTTTAGGTTGTGGCTTGAGGGAAATGGGGGCAACCAGCACACTTTGTGATGTGGTTAACTACAGCTTTTCTGTGTCACATTCAAAGCAAAATTGTAACTGAATGTTATGTTTGGAACGGAGTCGATTCCTTTATTAACTGTTATACTTCTACATTTTATTCCACATAAAACATTTAACAGTGATCATTTAAACCGACAGGGTGTTTGGGAAATTCTTCATTGGAAATTAGCTGCCACAGATTTGATTTAAATCTGACAAACTGAAGGAATGCCTGAAATCTGTTGGAGTGAGGGAATGTCAGCTCAGCTCCAGCAGCTGCCAGAATGTGCTACATTTCTTAAAAGAAATAGAAATGTTTCTTTATTATTTTTTTTCCTAAAAAGAGGCAACAGTGGATGGGGAGGGGAGACCAATTTTATATCATTCCATGGAATGGTTTGTATTCTAGCCCTTGAGGAGTTTAAACCCGTTTAAAAAGTTCCACATTCAGAGTTCTGTACCAAACCACATGTGGTTGTTAATTGCCCTATCGTTATGGGATTTGAACCTCATTTTAAGCTCCTGCTGTTACCCTGTTCCATCTTGAAAGATACTTTTGCATGTGGGGCCAACAAATCTGTAAGAACTTAAGAACAAAATGTAAAAACTAAAAATGAAACAAAACAAAACCCACAACAGAACAAACATTTTTCTCTCAACTCTTTCAAAGAATATGAGTGATATAATAGTGGAATGATGAGTAACATGAAGGGCGTCCAAGACTGACTGACTGACAATACATCCAAAGTGAAATGTAATGGAGAATGAGTGCAGCAGATAGAGATCCTGAATAAGGTAGCAAAGACATCACTGCCTCAAAGAAACAAACTAAAAATTTTATTACAGAAACTCCATGCCAAGACATAAGAAACTTAATTAGGCTCCTAAGCAACTCTAGCTTCATTCAGGGGATAAGTTGAGAGAGAAACTGGAAGGAAGAGAAGAGATGGCAACCACTCCCTAAGAGTGTTAGATTATATCACGTGAGGGATCAGGATAGGTAGCAATCGGGAAGGATGCTTTGATTCTCTCAAACCAGCTAACCCTATTACTGCTGCGTTCTCTGGGGTATTCATGGTTCTTCAGTGCTAGGTATTGTACTTCTAACAAAATGTCAGCAACGTAACCACCAGTGATATATTTAAGTCTTTTACTCAAAGTCTCTACCTTCAAGTGTCAAGTCGAGTCTCAAGTCCTTGCAAGATACTTTCAAGTCAAGTCTCAAGTCTGGGAACCAACTTTATACCCCAACCTGTATTCCAGAATTTCTGGACAGAGTTGAATAAAGTCAGTTTTAACAATTTGAGTCGACCTTCCACATTTGCCATTTTGCCATCTGCAGCTTCGGAAGTGGAGAATACGATCCTTCTTCCCATTTGCAAAGCTAGAGGCTTTTTCAGAAGTGGGGAATAGGATCCATCTTATTCCTCATCACTGAAGCTCCAAGAGTTTTAGAAAGAAGGATCCTTCCTTCTCAAGACAATTGCCTAACATATTTTCTTTTCCCCTCTGAAATTATGTGCTCTGCACACTGGGCACAGGTCTTGCCTTCTGCTCTTAGGAAAAGTTTTAGAAAGTTCCTCCAATATACAGTGGGGACAGGCTGCTGAGCAGACCTCAATCCCACCTTAACCCATTGCCTAAGACATTTGCTGTTCCCTGTGAGAAATGTGTCCACGCTTTGGGCTTGAGACAGATCATCATGTGACCAGTAAGTTGTAAGGTTTCTGGATGAATGTGTTATGTGACTGAACCAAGGGCAGCAAGTCAGCCACTAAAAATATGCAAGTCTCAAGTCTAGTTGAGCCAGTGTGTAATTTTTGCCATGTCAAGTCCAAGTCAAATCACTGAAGTGACTTAAGTCTGACTTGAGTCCAAGTAAATCAACTCAAGTCTACATCACTGGTAACCACAAATATGTGGGACAATTCTGTCTGTAGTTATATTATTTATTTATTTAGATCTAGTTTTTCTCCAAAATGGGGCGTAAAGTGGCTTATATGTGTATAGTCAGATTTTTCATGCTATATATGTGTGACTACTGGGAGAAAGAAAAGATGCACAGTGCCAAGCAGGGTGGTTAAATGGCAGGACTCCACAATCCAACTGTATGTTCACCTATGTTTAGTACAGCAACAACAACAAATATCAAAATGAAGATCAGTCTCAACATCATTCCAATGAGCCACTGTCCTTGGAAGACTCAAAGTAAGATAGCTAACTAACCTCTTATGAGGACTTTTTGAATCTCTCAGCCAACCACTCCATGCCAAAAAAAAGAGGATGCTTCATTAAGAATCCAGATAGCTAAATATTCACAATCACAGAGTGGTAATCTCGCCATTCTAAATGTACAATTCTGTTCTTTTATAATTACTTTTATAAAAGTTAAAGGAGAGCATGTTACATAATAACATACTGTTATATCCATATCATGGTGTCAGTGTACAATATCTATGAATAGAAGAAACATAATTAAGAATAGAGAAAAAAGTATAAAAGAAAAAATACATCCATACCAAAATTAATAATTCAAAAATGTACAAAAATTAATCAATCCAAGAAATGAGGAACTAAAAGCATTAATAAATAAGTAAAACAAAAGAGAAAAGATGAAAGAAAGAAAAGAGAAAAAAAATTACTGCCTTCTCAAACAGTTATAAGTGTTACCTTACAAGCATTTTCTTCTGAAAAACATAACTACTCTTAGCAAGGTCTCTACAGCAAAATGTTACTTTAATTGCTAAATAAATGTAAAATAATTATTAATTATTGTCCTCAAAACATGCTGTGGATATTTTTCCCATTTCCCAGAGGAGTTAAAACTTTCCACTCTGTTATAAATTGTTGGACCGGCTTATATATTTCAAAGCTTTCCAGATCTCCCAACTTGCTTAATTGGTCAGAAATGATAATTCCATTAAGTAGGTAAGATTAGAATTATAACATGACCTTTCTGAGGGACTGGGAATTATATTTTCCCAAGTTACCAACAGAGACCTTGAAAAAGTCTCAAGCCCATTTTCATAAACCACACTACTAGCATGGAAAAAATGGTATTTTTGCCATGTATTTTTGCCTTACCTATTTCCAATCAGGCCATTTTCTTCTGCATCCAAATGTCTATAGTCCCGATAAAATTTTCCAATTTAGAGCCTGAAAGGACAAAGTGTTATTCACTGCTTGTGACCTATTTGATAATTCCAGTCCAAAATCGCAAGATTAATTAATACAGACACTTTCTCCTGTGATCCCTAAATGGCTCTCCCTTTATCAAATATTTAATTTCACTGCAAGACTGGCCCATGCAGGGGAACTTCAATGCACCTTTGACCTTTTTAGAATATGTGTCTCAAAACACCTCTCCCTGCAAGGTTGACATCATGGATTAGTAAATAGTTAACTGATGAGACCTGTGACAGGTGTCTTAATAATAAACCAGGCTGGAAGGGTGACCTTGAAGGTCCAGTTTCAGAGATGAATTGGCTGAAAGTTTGCACATCATCTCTGTACAAATCTCACCCAACTAAATTTAAACAATGCATCCTCAAATTGATTCATAGGTGGTAATTTATACCTGTTCAATTGGCTCATATCACCAAAACCACATCCCACAACTGTTGGAGTGGCTGTAACTACCTCTATATGTGATTATCCCAACCTGTGATAGCCCAATTCGGTCTGAAGGACCAAGAAGCCATCAGTGCTATTACAAAGCAAACAGTTGATTCTTGTCCTGTCCATCAGTTGTTTTCAATATGATCTAGAACATAAGTGATTGAATCACGAGGATCTCATTAGCTTTTTTCTCATAACTAAAAGTCTGGAATTGCTTCCAATTGGAAGATCAATAATTTCACCATTCATGGGGGAAAGGATTTTGGACACATGGCTAATGGAGAAGTTTGCATACAATGAGAGGGTGATAAAAGCATACATCACACAAGACTTCTGGAGAAAAATTGCTTCCTTTTATTGATTACATTAAGAACGCAGCACATCATCATCAAAACCTCCAACACCCCATTCAAGACCCCACCTGAGTGCTTTCCTAAGCAGTCTGGATACCTGTAGATAATGAATAATTGAATAGATTTGCATTGCTGACACATTCATGGTATATTGTTTCCTTTGGATTTTGTTGTCTGCTCTCATGTTATCTTAATGACAATTGTAACTTTAACTAAAATTATAAAAAAAAAATCCAGCATTCCATTTATTGGCCATTTTCTCTGCCACAAATGCTGGCACTCTCCATGAACTGAATGCATTCATCTCATATATTACCCATCCTACAAGACAACTGTTAAAGATTTGGGCTTTTATGAATACTTAGTGCTTTTTAAAAGTGCAGATGGGTGGGATTAGACTCCAGTGAGCCTTTTGGGAAACTACTGGCAGAAGGGAGCTTTCCTGAATCACCCCTTGTGGACTTGATTTTCACTAGATAATTCCTCATAATGTCAGTTCTCCTCCTTTCCTGTCATTCAAGAATTTTCCTTCCTTTTTTTAAAAAAAAGATATTTTAAAAATATAACATTTTTGAAGGAGAACCTTTCCTTGGACAATCTCAGCTTTCTCTGACCTGATCCTCGATTACCATCCTCTCACTGTTCATATGGCAGCTTCCCTTCTTGTTTCTAGCCTTGCCGGTTGAACTGTAGATGCTATGCCCTCAAGAACAGAAACAGTCTCCAGGGGTTGGTCTTGACTTTCCACCCATGGCCACTATTAAAATAATGATAATTGCATTTTGTGTGTTGTTTCTCTCAGAACCCAACCACTGTATTGCTCACTAACTCAAATGTGTATAATAATCTATAAATTGAGGCAACACTTAATATATCTGAATAATTAGATGGTACTCCATGAAAGCTTGTGCCAAATCAAACTTGTTAGTCTTTAAGTTCCCACAATTTTTTTTGTTGTTATTTGAAGAGGAATTGTGTTGCTTCGCCATTCCATTATAGTTACAGATTCCATTGACTAAAAATAAAAGTTGGTATTTCATTATTCCATACATTTTGAATTAAACAGAGATATACGCATATATGAATATAAAGTTAGAACCTGTACCACAAAAGCAATCTCAGAGTGGCTCAGCTTTAAAACTAGAAAGAATACAATCAAATATAAAAATATATAAACCAATAAAGGATAGAATATAACACTCACAACAAGCAAAAACGCCGGATAAACTGACACAGATCTCTTATCTTTAAATGTCTGAGCTAATAAAAGATACTCACTTGGTACTAAAAAGACAGCAGGCAAAGAGTCAATAAGACCTTTCTAGAGAGATCTTTCCAGATTTTGGGTTGTTACCACTTGACTCTTCTATCCAATGGATGGAAGTACTGAAAGAAGGATCTTTCAGGGAAATCTGTAGAAGTGAATATACTCGTATTGGGAACAAGGGCCTATGTGTTAGCCTTGTCCCAAAACATACCAGTGCAAAAACAAATTTCACTAGGTCTGCTAAAGGAGGAACTGGTAGTAGTAGTAGAAGGGCAAGCAGCTATTTGGACAGTACTCCTGTGGCCAGGAAATAAGATGAAATAAAGTCAGAACAAATGTCATCTTAATCTGTCTTCATGTATCAAGGAGTAAGCTTCGTCTAACTGAGTTGGACTTAATGTGAGTAACATACAAAGGATTGTGCTATTAAACTGATAATCACTGTTTTCACTTCAGAAGTGATTCTGTGAAATCAAGTAAGTTTTCATTGGATCTTGCCTTATCCATAGACCACTACATATAATTGCTATGAAACAACTTAATTAGCAAGTCCAGTTTATAGCTCAGCTACTGTAACTGCCAAACTCAGGCCTGGAGACAATCTCATCAGCCTGCCATTTCTTTATTTGATTTTCCTGTTAGCCCATTGTGTCTCTAAATGCTAAAGCATGTGATAATTATATTTGTCATTCACAAGTGTTGATCTTATATTTATTTTCTTAAAAGTTTTATTTTGCTTGGTAAGTGTTTTCTTGCACTCAGTTCTCTGGTTTAATCCAGAGAAAACCTAATCAAGCCTCATAACCAGATATTTGTCCTATATGGTGTTTGCTTCTTTGTCCTGTACCAGGAAGAGTATACACAGTGATGCCTTTGAATGTTACTTTAACCGACACCAGGTTTCAAGTAGCCATAACTCAGCACATGGGCATCAGGATGGTGTTGGCACCATTAACAGACAATACTGGCCACTACACATGCCCCAAATAAGCCTGGAATTTGACACTATATTGGTTCCCATTGACGGCCACCATTTACCCCAGTGTATTGGGTGCTGATACCAGATCTACTTTCCGCTAAGATGAGAGGCACTTTGAATCCAAGTCATTGTGTTTAGAACTAGCCTAAAAGTAAAACTCCATAATATCACTAAAGTTAAACACTGGAGATTGATGTCCAGTCTGGTATACAAATTCTTAAGAGGTAGCAATTGTGACACATAATTTTCAGTAAACAGAATAACTGCATTATAACTTTCTAAATTACATCTGCTTGCAGGTTATCAAGGCAGCTTTCACTCCATACAGAACTGTTTCCACTATGGAGACTGCTACCGAGCAATGGACTCATCTGTCAACAGTGATGTGGTATCAGGGGAATCACATTGCTTTAACCCCTTGCGACAAAATGGATATCACATTCTCAGTGCACCTGTTGCTTCAACAGGTAAATTGATTTAACCATCTTCATTTAATCTTCTTTGGTCTTTCCCTATAAATGTTACACATTTTATTAACTCTAAAATTCTATACACAGATAAGACAGATAGAACACTGCTGTAAAAGCAAAACAGAGCTTGAAATTATCATTCTCATGCTTCCAGAAAGTTAACTTTAATCTCAGACTAGCAGTGTCATTTTAGGGAGAAGATTCAGGCCTCACTTGTGTGTGGATGAGAGATTGAAGGAAAGTTTGTAATTATTTATCCCCACGCCAAACCTCTTTGGAAGGAATAACAAACCAGCACAAGTGTTGTGCAATTTTCTACTAGTGTTCAGCGTTTCAAAGTGCTGCAGAGGAATTATTCTAAGGAGAAAAACACTTTTTTTTTTATACAAAACATGTTTTATGAATAGAAAATAGTTTTCCTGGACAGAATCTTGTATAGGAGTTAGATCTTCATAAGTGGATTTCATATGCTTGAATTAGAATTGGTCGGTTTTGTAATGTCCATAATCCAGTGGAAGATTCCTTTTATGTTACTGTGTAGCAGAGCTGGCAAAATGCCTAGTGCCACAGATGTGCATTGTGCACTGATGAGCATCAGTTCCGGTGCACATCTGGCACTCCCTGCTGTCCTGATACTCATCTCTGCAATTCACTATCAGGGTTTCTTAGCACCTCTGCTGCTTTGCTAAGTTTACATAATGTTACATTAAGTAAAGTTGATATAATATTCTGGTAACTATTTCCTGCCTGGATTTTGCACAAAAAACTAAAGTTATTTGTCTCAGAATAAGTTGTCTGCAACAGTTCTGGCACTCGAATATGGGGAGAATACTGTGGAGGAATGTTCATTTACTTCCATATTGGGGAGAATAATTATTTGTTCTCACATGCAAGGATGAAATAGTCAAGGATTTACAATTCTAGTTTGGATACAGTATTTAGAATGACTTTGTAGTATGAGTTAGAACACAGGAAAAATTCAAGATGGAATTTTTGACTCTCACATGGCATTTGGGGTTTATATTTTTGTCTGCCTTTTTGAAGTTTCTCCTTTGATAGTACTGAAACATCAAACATCAAATTTGAAATTTGAACTGACATACTGCTGTAATTTTTAAAGAACAGACAAAATAAACTTTTCAGAAGAAATTATGGGGGAAAGGATAATACCATGGCGAGATACCAAGTTCAACAGCCATTAATATATATATTTTGTCTGACAGCTAAATTTTTATGAAATATTTTCAGTTTAGTAATACAGACAGTCTTCCACATTCACTAGGGTTAGGACTGCAGGACCCCTGCAAAAGTGGAAAAATTGTAAATATCAAAATGTTCATGTGTCTGTGGGAAGAGGGCTGAGGCGTGGTGGGGAGAACAGGCACCGAAAGTCCAAACCAGATCAGAGAAGGGAGAAGGAAAAGAGATGTGTTGGCATGGTGGCCCAATACTTCCTCTCTCTTTTACCCATCTTCTTCCTTGGGTGTGCATGGACCATCGAGAGAGGGTTTGTGGTGCTGAGAAATCAAGTTGTGAGCCATCCTTAGCTGGCCAGGCAGTGACTGGTGGAGGAGGACCAGGGATTTTTTTTTTTTTTTAAACAGCTGTGTGGCCTGATTGGAGTTGCCTTGAAGGAAGATTTCCCCGGGGAAAAAAGCAACTAAAGTGGAGGGAGCAGGGGTTGGAGAAAGCAGATAATCAAATTTGTGAAAGTCAGATGTGGAAGGTCAATTGTATTTATTTCATAAAGTTTAAATAGGTACATACCAAGGAAGGAAAGTACAAATAATTCTGTAATTCTTATCTAAATTCTGTAGGCAAATCAGAGCCATTCATACTGTCAGAGAGTTAGCCTTAATGGGGTTGATTTTACAGTTCCATCAGATCAGAGATTGTGGCTGGCATCGTGCTAATGTCGGATACAGGTGTAAGTCCATGTTACACCTGCGTATTTGATGGGGAGGAGGGGGAGTCATTGCAGAGGTTGGCATTCTCTTCTTCCCTCTGTGATGATCAAGGCCATCTCCAACTTAACATCGAGCTCTTGCAGCAGTCTCCCCCTGCCAGCCATTCTGTGGCTGGTGAGAGAGGAGAATTGGAGAACCTTCTGACTATATTCTTGTAGCCAGGCATTCAGAGGTGGTTTTGCCAGTTCCTTCCTCTGAAATATAGCCTATAGCACCTGGTATTCATTGGAAGTTTCCATCCAGTTAGTAACTAGTGCTGACTCTGCTTAGCTTCCAAGATCAGATGGGATCTAGTGCCTTTTAGAGTGAGGTTATGGTATATAAACAAAGTAAATAACTAATATAATAATATGTGACTTCAAGTCACTATTGACTTATAGCAACCCCATGAAGGAATTACTGAGGGCAAAATCCATCTACCTTAGAAGAATTTAACAATTCAATTTGGGACTATGACTGAAAATTTTATTTATTTGTTTGTTTGTTTATTTATTTATTTGTGTGTGTGTGTGTGTATTTTCATTCATTCATTCATTCATTCATTCATTCATTCATTCATTCATTCAAGATTTCAGCATAGAACAGATACCAGCTCCAAATTTAATTAAACAACAGTGAACATTTGAATGGAATAGCTGCTATCCAGACCAAGATAAGAATATTTGGAACTTGATCCCAAATTTATTGAACCATAACATTGCAGAATGGTTTGCAGTATGCAGATTAAGCAGGTTCCTTTGCACAGTGGGCATTGCTTACCTGGATGTCTGTGTTTATGCTTTTCTGAGTATTGCATTTTCCAAAATGAGAGGATGGAATGGTTTGGATATTCTGGGGAGGAGTTGCAAGTTCCAGAGCTCTCTCCTTTCTCCATCCATATCTTACCCTCTTACCTTCAAGGGAAACAGTCCTCCCTTTCCATCTTTTTCCTTGAACCATTATAATGCCTTACATCAGTGGTTGGTAGAGTTAGCCTTTTAAAAGAAAGAACTATAACACTGTCATATGTTGGATTAGTAGATTAAAAACATCTTGAGCAAACACTAACCATTTTACAAGAGATTTCCAAATAGCAAACATTTGTTCCGTTTATGTTTGTTCATTCATTTTGTCTCACCAAGGCTTGGAAACAAGCACTTACAAATAATATTAAAAGCTTGTAACTAACACCTTTCTCTAATCACTAAGGCATATGTTAAATTACACTTGTAATTTGAGTTACAACTTGGCTCTTTTTGAAGTAAAACTGTAACTTTTAAGAAGATCATATGTTGTTAACAATTGGCTCCCTCTCAAATAGCAATTTAAAACATTAATAATGAGGTACAGATACATTTCTCCCGAAATATTTAAGAGTTGACAATAATTTCTTTAAGGCCTTTGAAAGCACGAAATGTGCAAGGGAGAACTGCAAACATAGGTTGTTTGACACTGAGCAGAAAGGTCTGGGCAGATGAAGAGTGCAGGCTATTCTTTCATTCCCAGCTCTGCATGGCAGCTGGATGGTGCTGAGGTACACCCCTGTGGCCAGCCAGGGGCTGGCAGGCTGGAGCTGTGTGTGGACACTGTCTGTTGCCACACACATCTGGGAAAGAAGGAGCAAGGTCCATGAAGAGGAAGACTGCTCTTTTTTATCTGGTTGCACAATGGCAGCTGGATGGTAGCTATTCCTGTCCCCATCAATTGGCTGTGACAGTGTGCCAGAGCTTCCATTGCACAGCCAGAGAAAAGGTACTGAACGGGAAGGCAAAAGATACCTCGTTTTATACCACCCATCAAAGTCACCAAAAGGATTCTACTACCCTCAACTGGAAAGTGCCTTTGAGATTACTACTGCAACCATGCACATAACTGAACAGATTAGCCAGTTTTAAACTAAAAAGGGACTTGGCTTTGCATCTGTAAAAGTGGCTGCAAATGTGAGCTGCTACAAGGTTATTGTTCCTTACCGTAGCTTCCAAAATCAGATGAGATCAATTATGTTCAGAGTGGTACTAAAACTCACTAACTGGCAATCAGTGACCAAAGCCATGCAGAAAATATTTATTTGTAAGTGCATGGCAAAATATGCTTCACTATATACGTAGACTTTAAGTGACACACAGCAGAAAATTTCTATATGGAATGAAGCAGCTGTCAATTTCTTAATTCCAGGGCTCAGATAAACTACAAATGAAGATCAGATTTTCTGCAGACAACAAACTCATAGGGAATAGGGAGATTATCAGTGGACAAATTGCAGAAAGAGAAGGGGTTAAATGACCACCACAAGTTTTTAAAACCACTTTGCCTTTATAAAAGAATCTTACAACTGAACATCAGTAGTTAGATTCCAGTTGTATTACCACCTTACTGTATTAATCAGTCTCATGTGCTTGCCATATTTCCAGGCTATGAGGTCATTTCTGAAGCACAGTGCATATCAGAAGAAGAAGTCATCAATGGAACAGAAGAGAATAATGGATTTTTCCAAAATGGCACTTTCGATCACTGTTTAAATCATATTCCTCCCATCTACACAGACACTTAAGCCCAGCTTGAACTTCTGTCTTCTCTATCATGCATATAATGTCTTTTGTATTTACAGAATTTTTGCTCAACAGTGTTTCCTGTATTTAACCTGCAACCTTTTATGTGCTCATTTAACTCACTCTCACATTTACCAATCTTATTTTCTTTATAAAGGAATATACTATATAATTATTGGTATCTATTCCTTTGCTGTGGCACTTTGAAAATTATTCTCTTAAGGGAGAAGGAGGAGCATCTAAAACTGCTTGATGTGTAAGTTCCTTTTAGTAAAATATAAATCTAAATTATATAATATGCTTGTAAAGATTTTTTTTTTGAAAAACATGTTTTCAATTTAAGAATGCTGGTCCCTTTAATCACAGTTAATTCGTTGGATGTTTTCTTGACTATGAAAGGACTTCTTTAAAAAAATCACAGACCTCATGTACATAAAAGTGTTCACTTTGCTGAGCTGGTTTTATATTTTCAATTTTACATGAAACTATTAAAAACTGGAAACAAATCTACTGTCATTTTCAAACTTAATTCTGCTAAATCTTAGCGTCAGTGATTTGGACCTCATACAGTTATATACTTCATTTATTTCTAATTCCCTCCCAAAGTACTACAGTTTAGAAGATTGGAAACCTGATGGCCTTCACACACTATTTATCTTCTTTATGAAGGTGGGATAATTGACTTAAGATAAAAATTACTTTTTTTGGCACCATAAGGACTAACAGATTTGGGGGACAACTTCTCTTGGAGTGGATTCCACAGAAGCTGATGTCATATTAAGTTTGTTAGTCTATAAGGTGCTACAAGATACTTTGTTGATTTGGCTGCCAAGAACTAACACAGCTACTCCTCTGAAACTGATTTACAACGGGGTCATAAGTTAACAGATGAATACCTTTTTAACGTGACAATAAAGCTGACTAGTTTTGTGCTGGTCTTAGGAGAGGCAGTTACGCTGATGCACGGTGTCTATTAATTTCATACAATTTCCCACTTTGATCATCTACCAGGAAAAGGGGGATATACAAGGCATACAGCCTTCTCATGAGACTGAGACCTGTATATGCAGTTCAGAGTAGGGTGGATTCACATTTTTTTAACCCCACTGATAGCAGCATCATGCACATTTAGGATGAGAGACCCATGCACTGAAACCAATTTCTGAATGTATACATACTCCCACCCACCCAGTTGTGGGCCAATTTTATTGAATTACTTTTTCTTTGGACAAGGCAAGTTTTTAAATAGTAAAAGCTGATACAACATCCATATAAAAATTTTCAAAGTGTGTTCTAGACTATTATTCTACATCATTAGTTTGTGTTTTCAAAAGCAATACTTATTTAAAAGTAGTAAAATTAAAAAACTATCTAAACAAATTTTCAATAGACCATGCCTATATCTCCCTCTAGTGGATGTTGTATATGAATTTAAAGAGAAATCCATATTACCTTTCACGAAAAAAGGATGAGTTGTGTCCCCAGAAGTCAGTCAAGAAAGGCCAAAACGTTTTGTAGTTTTCCCCAAGCAATCTGTTAGGATTTTAAGTGACATTTTCCAATCCTGCTGACTCTCAATGACATTTACTCATTTATTATTGACAATCTGAACAATACAAACTGCATGAAGGTTTAGAACTAAGGCCATAATCTTGTGAATTTCTAATAGAGTGAAATAGCTGGCTGGTGTTGCTATTCTGTATTGCCCAGTGCATGCTGCCAGTACTTTCTTGAACAGCCTGTTTCATCAACATCTGGCTTTGGGGGGTCCTGTGAGCCACAATACCTATAATAGAGTGGTTTAGGAATTTGCCCATGCCTGTTCAACAGACAATGTAATAAAAGACCCAGGCATTGATGAAACAGACTTATAGAAAAAGCCATCCTGTAGCTGAAGTCATACACTTGCTTCCTCCATGGGAGTCTGTTGGTGCTGAGGGATGTATAGTTACTGGGTTACTGTTATTAACTGCTACCTTGTTGACTTCAGATAATGATGGCCTCACGAATGATAGACCCTCCAAGTTACCCTATCATTAGCAGCCCTGCTCAGGTCTTGCAGACTTGGGGCTGTGGCTTCCTTGATTGTATCTATCTGTCTGTAATGTGCCTATCCTCTTTGCTTACTGCCTTCTACCTTTTCAAGCATTATTGTCTTTTCTAGTGAGTCATGTCTTCTCATAGAATGTCCAAAGTATGACAGCCTCAATGTAGTCATCTTGGCTTAGGGAGAGTTCAGACTTGATTTGCTATAGAACCCAGTATCTGTAGAATTCTTCTCTAGCACCACATTTCTTCCTATCAGCTTTTTTCACTGTCTAGCTTTTATTACCATACATAGAAATTGGAAATATGATGGCATGAACAATCCTAAATTTGATACATCATGATACTTCAGGATCTTGTCTAATTCCTTCATAGCTGCCCTTCCAAGTCAGTCTTCTTCAGATTTCTTAACTCCAGTCTCCATTCTGATTCTAGACTGAGCCAAGGTATGGAAAATCTTTAACTATTTCAGTGTCTTCATCATCTACCTTAAGGTTATAGAAATCATTTGTGGTCATTATTTTTGTTTTCTTAATGTTCAACTTAATGTAAAGCCACCTTTGCATTTTCTTCCTTAACTTTCTTCAGTAATCATTCCAAGACATTGCTGTTTTCTGTTAGTATTATGATATCATCTGCATATCTCAAACTGTTGATGTTCCTTTCTCCAATTTTCATGCATCTATTCTCAGAGTCTAATCCTGCATTACATATGATACATTCAGCCTGTAAGTTAAACAGTTAGGGTGACAAAATGCAGCCCTACCTGACCCCCTTTCTAACTGGAAACTATTCCATTTCTCCATATTCTGTCCTGATGGTAGCATCGCGTTCTGAGTACAGGTTACACATTGGGACAATCAAATGTTGCATCAGACGCATTTCTTTAACAGCAATCCATGGTTTTCCATAATCCTCACAATCAAAAGCTTTGATATACTTTATAAAGCACAGGCTGATTTTCTTCTGAAATTATTTGGTGTGCTGTATTATGCAGTATGTGTTTGCATATGATCCCTAGTGTGTCTTCCTGACATTTTTTCAGTCCATACATACTAAAAGTCTTTGTTGTAGAAGTTTGAGAATCACTTTGTTTGCATAGGAAATTGATGCAATGGTCCTATGCTTACAGTGACCCCTAGTGTTCCACTGTCTTTTCCCCAATCTATGGGCCATTCTTTTGTTTTCCATATTTGTTGATTATTTAAATTAGAACTAGAGTACATTCTGTCTAATGTAGCTTAAAGCAGCTCTATTAGTATGCCATCTGTTCCTGGTGATGTATTTTCCCCAGCTGTCCTGAGTGTAGCTTCCATTTCACTTTCTAAAATTGTAGGTTCATGTTCAAATGGTTCTTCCTTCAATGAATCTGTCATCCTCTCATCTCTTCTATAGTTCTTCAGTGTACTGTTTTCTTTGTCTTTTTATTTCTATTCATGTAATGTTTTCCTCTGTTGATCAGAGAGTATCCCAATTCTTGGTTTAAATTTTCCTTAGATTTCTTGGATATTGTGGAGGAGGTCTTCTGTTATTTATTTTTTGTGAACTGCTATTTCTCAGCATTGATTATAATAGCAGTTCTGGTAGTAGTTCCTGTGCACAAGTCCTTAAATTGTTGCATTTAGGGTTCAGACTCCCTTACTGTCACCTTTTCCTTCTCATCTGTGCTTAATTACCTCAAGGGTTTCATCTTCATCCATTGAGGATTCTCTTTCTTTTTTACTGCAGCTAGTGTCTTTTTGCAATACTCCCTGCCTATGTCCCTCATTTTGGTCTGGTATTCTTCTTTTCCCAGTCAATTAGTTTTATGGTGCAAATCTGTTTTTTACATTATCTTTAAACTCTACAGGGATGTTCTTTAGGTTTTATTTTCACACAATGGTGAGTCAGCGTTCTTCTTTAGCTTTATTCTAATTTTTGATATTAGCAGTTCATGATCTGTGCCAATCTGCTCCTAATGTTGTTTTAGCTGGGAGGATGGAGCTTCTCAATCTTCTGCTTCCGATTACATAGTCAATTTCTTTTCTATATTGGTCACTAGATGATATCCATGTATATAATTGCTTCTTTGGTTGTTTGAAGAATGTTTTTGAGATGAATAAACTATTGGCCTCGCAAAATTCAATTAGCTGCTCTCCTGCTTCATTTCTTGATCCTAAGCCAAATTTTCCTACAATCTTTGATTCTGCTCTTTTTTCCCCTTTGCATTCCAGTCGCCTGTGATTAACAGTAAGTCCTGTTTTGGTGGTGTGTGGGCAATTTACTCCTCACCTATATTGATGAGTTTTCCCTGAAGTCTTATTGATATGATTCAGTCAGAATTTGCATTATATCTTTTGACTGCTTTTGCTACATCTCTCCTCACTGTTAATTCTACCTCATTACTTCTTCAGTTTTCATTTCCTGAGTAAAAAACTGTGTAACTCAAAATGTCCCATTCCTGTCCAATTTTGCTCATTCACTCCAAGTATTACAATGAATACACATTCCATTTCTTGTTTTACTATGGCCATTTCCGCACTAGACTGTTATAGCCCTATCATTCCACTTTCAACATCCTTTGGAATCCTGGAGTTTGCAGTTTAGGGAGGCGCTGGAGTTGAATGCTTTCAACATTCCATAGGATGTTGAAAGTGGAATGATAGCTCTATAACAGTCTAGTGCGGAAATGGCCTGTGTCTAATTTTCTCTAATTCACGCTCCTCACCTTCCATTTTCCTAGAATATGTGTTGTACAGCTTTGGACTTTCCTTTCATGTCTGAGCACATCCCTTCAGCTGGAGTCCAGTTCTGTTATTAGCCACAGTGCTACACACAGTTGTCTTCTGCTGTATTCCAGTAACTCACTGAGTGCCATCCAATCTGGGAGTTTCACGTTCTAGCACAATCTCTTCTTTCATTTTGGATTGTCTAATCGTAGGGTTTCTGTGGTAAAAGATACTCAAAAGGAGATTATCAGGCCACTTCCCATGCAATATTAACAAACATTAGTTATACTGCCACTGCCTTGTCTCTGAGAAACAACCAGTGCCACACACACACACACACACTGCTGCCGCCCTGTAGCTGTTTGGAACATTTAGTCTCACTTTTCAGCAAAAGCCTGTCTGACATGAGAGACCCTACCAGCAGCTCTGCTGCCATCAACATAGCCTCTTGCCTCACAGTAGCATGCCGTCCCACCATTGTGGAAAGGTGATGCCATTGGTGGGATAGCTACTGGGAAGGGGGCAAAATAACAGCATTGCCCTTCCCCAAATACATAAATTTTCTTTCATTCCCTAAATTTCTAACACTGGTGAGAGTGAGACATTGACCATCATAAATACCTAGAACTCTTTTATTTTTTCTGTGTTCTCATTCCCTTGGTAACTTTGCCTGCCTCCTCCCTCTTTGAATGCCTGAACTGTATTTCTCAATGGTGAGCTGAAGTCTTAAGTTACTGCAGTGCTAGAAAGTTAAGAACTGAATTAAAATCTATTGGAGTGAGCAATTTCTTCATTTTGCCTTCCCTTTTTGGTGATACTGTTCTGTTAGATGACTCTCTGCATAAGCAGCAAAAAAGTTGAACTCCTCACAGTATTATGCAAGTAGTTGGACATTACAGGATCATAGGGCAACAGCCAAGCTAGTCCAGAGCTTGAAAAAGTTAGTTTTAGAGGGCAGCTCCTAGTTTGAAGGATTCTGAAATTTGCAGATCAGTGTTTTTTTTTAAGTTTCTGAAATATTTTGATTGGGGCACTGAGTTCAGGATGTCAGACCTCTGTGAAAGTGCCATAACTCTGTCAAGCTGTACTTCCATGCAAGTATTTCTACATGGGTAAAGAATAAACAGGTCCAGAATGTCTAATCGTCTTGCCTGGAGTGGGCATCTTCTGGAACATCAGAGGAAAATTAAGGAAATGAAGATGTACCTGTGTAATGGAGGTTAGATTTTTGAGATGCCACTATACAATGTCAATCTGTAGTTGTAGTATGAAAGTAAAGAAGGGGTAAAAATACGAACACAGTATAATGACTCCCACATATTCCATAAGTTAGCATAATCCTAATGATGTGACTGCATGTGCTTTGGTTTTGTTTTGTTTTAGTCATTGTGTGGGGAGATGTTACAAGAGAGATATTGAATTCTTCCCCACACAATGACTAATCCCTGCCTCCTCAAATGTCCTGGGCCAGCAGCCAGCCAAGGTTTACATTTCTCTAATTTTATCTTTTATCAGCAGCCATGAGCAAAATTTATAGCAGTTTGTTAGCCTGTTATTGGTTGTTGTTTTTTGCAGTCCGAGTCCACAGTAAATTCAGAGCGAGAGTCCAGTAGCAAATTCCATACACAAGGCAAGGGTCAAGGTCTCCAGGAACATGAGCAAGGGATCCGAATGTGAGGCATGCTGCTTCCACTAATAATACCAGCTGTCCGCAATGGCTTCTTCCCATCCATTTCCCTCTTTATATAGGCTAGCAGCCACCCCAGCTGTTTGTCCAATTGATGCATCCTTACTATACAAATACTCCGAGTCTCCTGGGCTTTTCCTTTATCACCTGCGCTGGTTGCTGTACATATTGTCCCTTTCATGTTTCTGTGTTGTGGCTGTTGGAACGATCTTGTTTGGGTCATGGGATGGGGGCAAGACATCAAAGCTTATCTGTATCTAATACACGCCCACTAGCTGGTGGAGGGGAGGAAGGCAGAGGTAGTGCCCTGCTGTGTCATAACCAGGTGCACAATGATGACATCATTCTCTGGGACACCCAGAGGACCCCCCCCTTGCAGGTATCAATGGATACTTTTGTCATTGTGCATCCAGCTATAGGGAAATAACAGGATGCTTCGTCATGACTCCTGCACTTTCCACCAGCCTTCAAGAAAGAGATGAGTCCTGCACAAGTTACGGAGGTGAGTGTAGTTCTGCCTGGATGGGACTTTATGCTTTGTCTCCCATGAAGGATCTCAGCCATAACATTATATGATTTTGAAAATGTTTATTGCCTGATGATTGTGTACAGTAAAACAGATGTTTGTATGAAAAAGCATTGTACTATCAGAGAAACATTACCTAGCATCTTTCATTCAAACACTCCGGAATCAATTTCAGTTGATATGAAGATGTGAACGTATTCGGAGGATCAAAAATTGTGGCTAGCTGGACTTGCTAACTAGCCATAAAATCCAGTCTTTCCACAAGATTACTATACTCTCAACAATTGAGAAATGAAATTCAACCTTATACGTAGAACAAAGAAAAACTATTTTAAAATGTTAACTTTTGTTTTTCATTGAATAGGAGCTTATATTCATTATCTTGGTACAGAAGCCTCTCTTTTCTACAAAAAGATTTTACAACATTTCTATCATGGAACAAATACTGCAACAATAAATACTGCATGGAACAAATACTGCAATTTCATTATACATTTAAAAAGAGAGACGGAGTCAATAGAAACAATCAACAGAAGAAAACAACTTTTCGAGTTAGTTTTCCAAGTTACCCCCCAAAAATAATATATTTTCAAATTAATTCAGAATTTTGTCTCAGTTGTTTCTTGTAGCCCTCTTAAAGGTCTTCGTGTGAACCTGACTCACGTCTTTTATGTCAATGTTAATTGGACTTCAAACTTTGCACTAAAATGGCAGTGATCTAACTTCTACCCCTCGACACTTATACAAATTCAGAGGTAAAAGGTATGTTTTTACAGTGGTACTGAATGAAAGGAACAGGTAAAAACTGGATTATTAGCAACTATTTCGGACCCAATTCAGGGTGGCATGCCAAGTCAGTATGGCTCAATCTGGAACTTATTAAGAGCACCCATTGGCTGCAGCACAGGACATTTTCCAAATTGCAGGTAACCTGTAAATTAACCAGGAGAACAGAACATTTCTGCTAGCACTATGCTTACCTCATCTACAAGGCTTAAAAGTAAAATGAGCTGGAAATTATATACCATACTCACCAACTATATATATATATATATATACACATACACACACACACACACGTACTCACCAACCATCCAGTACACAGACAGCACATACCTTTATGCAGTGAGGCCATACTTGGAAGGAATGATTGACAGATGAGATCTTACTTCTGACAACAATCAGAATAAAATAGGAACAATTCAGTACCTTAAAACGGGAGAGGAGTTAACTGTGAAAAAAAGTGAACATCAAATAAGAAATAAATGATCAGAAATCAAGGGAGTTAAAGAAAACTGTAGAAATGATAGCTATAAATCTTTATTTAGTCAATTAAAAAATTATTCTGGTTTCTAATCTGACTTTTTCATAGCAATATCAAAACCCATATCATAATGTGGTTTCAGTTAAGCCATTTTTAAAGAGAATATTCACTGAAATGTCACTTTTAATGAAGTTTTAGTATAGCTTTAAAACAAGAACAAAAATGGCCTGTCATTTTTCATTAACTTAAGGGACTATATGCATTGAGGTTTCCATCTTAGAGTAATTTTTAGTGCAATTTCAAAACAGATGTGTGTTTTTCCAGTCAGCAGTCTCTAAAAAAGCTTATACTGAAGTTACTAAGTTGATGAAAATGCATTTCTTGTATGACCTTGTAAAAACGCATGCTGACATTCTGCAACATCAGACATTACATATGAGCCTGCTACTACCCCCAAAAAACTCTACATTTTCAGCCAAGCAACACCACAACCAAATAGTTTTTGAGGTGCTCTTGTGGTTACATGGCATTGAGAACAGGCATCTGGAGAGACCCCTCAGGCTCTTGCCACAACTGCTTGTCTCATTGCGCCTTGCCACCAGGAGAGTGCTGCAAATGTAATCCACGGCAATGTAATCTCACCACCTTGGAAACCCTTGGGATACCGCCTATCTGAAAAAGTAGGTTTGAGGCTCACATTTGGTCATTACTGGCCATAAATGTACATTCCTAGCAGTTATGAGATCATAAGTTTGGCTTGCAATCTCATAACTACTGAACAGGATGCCAGCAAAGGCAAGAGTTTGAGAGGAAGGGGGCGGAAATGCAGTCAGAGAAAGCAGCAAAAGTTGGTCATAGAAAATCAGAGAAACAAGTATAGCATTTTAGTGGAAACTGTGAATGATGGCTCTCAGAAATTTTTGATCTGTCCGTCCCTGCTCTAGGCCTGTTCACCGACTGGGACCCTCTCAAGCACGGCAGTGGGAATGAAAGATTCCCCTCACCCATTCTGTTTGCTCCTCTGAACAATTGAATACAATTATATCTGACTGGTTGCATTGGATCAGAGTCAATATCTGCAGTGAAGACATAAGAATTTATGTTTCAGGGTTATGCAAAGCAGATGCTACATTTTCTGTTTGCTTTGGCAAGTTGGCAGATTTATGACAGCATAATTCTGCCCCCACCCACTACTGTCAATAGAAATGAAAAAGGAAAAGGAATTATTGGTTCACATACCTCACGACAGCCAGCATGGCATAGTGGTTTGAGAGTTGGATTATGACCCTGGAGACCAGGGTTTGATTTCCCACTCAGCCATGAAAACCCATGGGGTGGCCTTGGCCAAGTCACACCCTCTCAGCCTCAGAGAAAGGCAAAGACAAATTGTTCTTGCAAGACCTAATCTTGCAAGAAAACCCCAAGATAGATGTGCCTTAGGGTTGCTGTAAGTCAGAAACAACTGGAAGGTACACAACAACAACATCTCAGGTGGCAGATGTCTGTTGATCAATTTTTTCTAAATTGACAAATTATTTATTTCCATTTTGGTTAGTTGTTTTGCATTTTCCCCATATTCCTAAGAAGCTATTAAATCAGTCTAATTTCTCAATTAAATTTGGGAAGAAAAGACAGAAAACCAGTGGTTGGCACAGTTTGGCAATGTTACCTTTTGGATTACAGAGGCTGGGGGATTCTGAAAGTTGTTGTCCAAAATCAGATAACTTTTCCAGGCTCTGGAGGTTTAAGCATGACTGGCATCTTCCTGAGTCCACACTATTGGGGACCTACCACCATTCATTAATATTGACTCTGGGTCACTTCTCCTTACTGTCTGGTCAGAATGCACACCTACCCACCACAATCTTCACTTTACTGCATGGTAAGAGCAAGACACTTAGTGCCCCCTCTTAGGTTGCATTTCCACTATTTCCTCCTATTCCCCCCCCCCAACTTATAGAAAGTACCAAAACTGAATGGTAGAGTTATATGCATTTCATACATAAAGTCTCAGGTTTAACCCCTGAACTTCTGGCTCCTCCAGTTAAATTGTTCAGGTGACCAGTCATAAATTGAAAGACCTTTGCAGGAAAGCTGCTACCAGAGTAAACAAAACTAGGGTAAATGAACCTAAGGCAGCTTCATTAGAGAAGTGCACATATTCCACAACCCTTGCTAGTCCAAGCAGGACAAGATTTCTTGCCTCTCTGTGTTGTGTACACCGCAGTCCCAGTTTCCAGTTTGGAGAAAGGAAGGGTCAAATGGATAGATAATGAGACAGGTCCAGGTTTGTTCCTGCACTCTCCTTTCCACTTTATAGTGAGGAAAAAGCAGATGAAAAAGGAAAGAAATTGCTTTCCCTACCTCATACATAATACAGAACAGAGAAATTTCTGCTTTGGGCGTACTGTATCAGTTCTGAAGTGAGATTCAACTGCTAATACAGTCTGATGGAAGAGCATGGACTAGCTCGTCCTTTGTCTCAAAACAAATGCATTGAGCTAGTCCTGACCTCAGCCCAGATATCTGAATCCTACAGCTATTGAAAGAACTATTTCAGATATCATTTTAAAGTCCAGTTAATCCTTAAATCAGCTGATCAAAGCTCCATAAATTTAAAGAAAACATTCATGGTACAATAGTAAAACACAATCACCTGTATTTTTCTTTCTCTGTTACGCTGTAGACGTGTGTCAGACAGCATCAGAATGTAAAGACAATAGGATTCAGGTCTCTGCTGGGTTTTGGACAGAGTATGCATTTATGTTCAAAAATCAACCATTTTCAGTATTGATGTTGACAGTGGTGGTGGTGGTGCTTTTTCAAGGCTAATAATAATAATAATAATAATAATAATAATAATAATAATAATATTTATTTATATCCCGCCTCTCCCAATGGATTGAGGTGGCATTACAACAGTATATAAATACATTAAAAACACTAAAATGTAACCCATCCTCCCCACCCACCAACCCTTCTAACCCCCTAAAACACATTAACTATTAAAAACAAATTAAAAACAAAATTAAAAACAAGAGGACAATTGATGAGAGGCGGTGGAACACTAGTCTGGGAAGGCCTGTCAGAAGAGAACAGTCTTGACGGCTTTTTTAAAGCCGTCAAGACTGGTAATATGCCGGGTCTCTTCCAGTAGGCCATTCCATAACTTGGGAGTGACAGAAGAGAAGGTCCTCTGGGTAACTGCAGCCAACCTAGTTCTGACTGGCTGCAGTAAATTCCTCCCAGAAGACCTTAGTGTGCGGGGCGGATTATATGGGAGAAGGCGATCCTGCAGGTAGGCTGGCCCCAAGCCATGGAGGGCTTTAAAGGTAAGAACCAACACCTTGTACTGTGCCCGGAAACTAATAAGCAGCCAGTGTAAAGACTTCAGAATTGGTGTTATGTGGTCACTTTTAGATGTTCCGGTGACCAACCTGACTGCCATATTCTGAACTAATTGAAGTTTCCGGACTAAGCACATGGGTAGCCCTAGATCATCCACTAAGGTGACCATGGCAGTCTCGACTCCATATCCTGCCCTGAAGCCAGTTTGAAATGGGTTTAATCTGTTTCATCCAAGACAGCTTGGAGCTGAAGGGCAACAGTCCTCTCGATCACCTTGCTTAAAAATGGAAGATGGGAGACTGGTCTATAATTATTCATATCCAGGGGATCTAGGGAGGGCTTTTTTAGAAGCGGCCGTATAATCGCTTCTTTTAAACAAGCTGGAAAATTGCCCTTCCTGAAGGATGCATTAATAATATGTCTTAAGTGGGTCTTAATTGCAACTCCTCCCTGGACAACCAGCCATGAAGGGCAGGGATCAGAAGGGCAAGTTGTCTTTCTTACCTTTCCAAGGAGCTTGTCTACATCCTCGGTACTCACTGACTGAAACTGATCCAGTATAATCCTGTTCATGGGGTCACCGGACACTCCATTTGTAACCTCTGCTATAACACCGGCCTCCAAATTGGCTCTTATCTGAGAGATTTTATCTGCGAAATGATTATTCAAGGCATCACAGCAAGCTACGCTAGGTTCTAACAACGAGTTCGGGGGAGTGGGTAACTGTGCCAGATCCCTTACCACCCTGAACAGCTCTGCTGGACGGGAAGTCGCAGATGCAATACGTGCAGAGAAGAAGGTCTTCTTCGCTGCATCTATTGCCACTCTATAGGAGTGAAGGAATTCTCTATAGCGTGTCCTGTCAGATAAGAGTCGAGATTTCCGCCAGTTGCGCTCTAGTCGTTGTCCAGCCTGTTTCATATTCCTGAATTCTACTGTATACCAAGGATTGCGATTTAAAACAGGCTGGAAAGGATGCTTGGGAGCAATCGTGTTGATAGCCCTAGTAAGATCACAATTCCAGGTATTAACTAGGGCTTCGACAGGATCACCGGCGATATCAACCATACAACCCTCGAGGGCTTTCTGGAATCCAATAGGTTCCATTAACCTTCGAGGGCGGACCATTCTAATAGGTCCACCACCCCTGCAGGGGCAGATAGCAGCCATTAGTCTAACCCTGACCAGGAAATGATCCGTCCATGACAAGGTGGTAGCGTTTATTATCCCCACCCACGGCTGTGCCTGTTCCGTACTAAAGACCGCATCGAGGGTATGACCTGCACAATGTGTTGGCCCAGAGGCTAATTGGGATAGGCCCATGTTTGTCATGGATGCCATGAACTCCCGAGCCGCACCTGTCAAACTGGTCTCAAATGGGATATTGAAGGCAAGGATAGAGAATTTGTTTATTATAAATAAAGAGAGAGAGAGAATTTGTGGCCCACCAGCTATGACTAAACATCCTGTTAGCAATGTTATTTTTGTGTCCCTTCAAGTTGTTTCCAAACATGCGGCAACCCTAAGGAAAACCTATCACTGGGTTTTCTGGGGCTGAGAAAGGCAATTTCTACACTAGACTGATATAGTGCTATTACTCCACTTTCAACATTCTATGGAATCCTGAGGTTTGCAGTTTAGGGAGAGGCCTTTGAGGCCCCTCCGTAAACTGCAAATCCCAGGATTCCAAAGGATGTTGACAGTGCAATAATAGCACTGTAACAATCTAGTGTGGAAATAGCCAAAGTGCGATGTGCCCAAGGTCCCTCAGTGGGTTTTCCATGGCTGAGCAGGGAATCAAACCCTAGTTTTCAGTTCATAGTTCAACACTCAAACCACTACACTATGCTGGCTCTCTACTAGCAATGTACAAAGACATAACTCCAACTATGCCTATCTTAACTTGCTTTTTGGGTCATTGCAAGATCAGAATTCACTACTGATCAAACTCCCTCGCAATCCAAATTCGAAGGTTCTGTACACATCCCACTACCACAATAATATCATCTTCCAGGGCCTCTAGAGTAAATGGCAATATTTGGGGAGGGGATGCAGCAAGTCAAAAGTTGGGGTGCAGTGGAGAGATGAATGTTGTAACTTTACCTATGTGTCTCCTGACCCAGGATCTCCGTCTGTCTCATCCCCCATCCATCACCACTGGTAAAGCTGGCTGGAGCTGATGAAAAATGGAATCCACATATTCCATAGCCCTGCTATAAAGTATCTCTGGCAAGGGTGAAGTGTGCTCAAAACCATTTGATTTCAGTGAGACTTAACTGCAGATGTATTGAGGCCTTCATCAATGGCAGTTTCTAACCATATTAACAAATACAGATGTCTGTATTCATTCCAGTCCAGGTTTTTTATAATTTGTGCCTCTAAAATGTTGTATTTCATTTTCCTTATTAATCTTGTAGTGATCCCCAATTTTGCTTCTGTTTAAAAAAAACATAGAATAATAATCTGTAATAACATTTGGTTCAGTTAGTAGAACTAGCTGTTGTTAATTAGAGGAATATATGCAAGTCCTTATGTTATTTCAGTATTGTAAGATCTGTTCAACATCTTGCTCCAATTACTTGCTTTGTGATACATAATTCAATAAGCCAAAGCAGTTGTCTTAACATGATCCTTTAATCCAGAAGCAGGCAACCTGCACACACTCCTAATGTTTTGACCAAGAGGATACTAGGTTACTTACCCCATTTTAGTTCAACATATCAGTGACAAAATTCCTGTGTTTTTAACAGATATAGAATGATGAACAAATGAAGCTTTTCACGGGTAGGAATTGAGTATCACAAACATGTACTAATTTCAAACCAAGAGCATGAGCTGCACAATTAATGATTTGTAGCCAATAGTGATTCACCCTAGGATTCAACCTAGGATCTCTATCACAAGATCATTTCCCTATTAACAATAAGGATAGTTCACATTTTCAATCTTCCATCAGAAAGAAGAGAAAGAATCCCCCCTTCTCTTTCTTCTGTTTAAGGGGACAGTAGAGTATGAATGATCCTATTAGCATCACTTATCCCAGCTTACTCAACCTGTTCCTGCCAAGAACCACAACCCCAGTTCACCAAAGGCCACTTGTGCTCAGAGAGAGAGAGAGAGAGAGAGAAAATGAGAGAGACCAGGCACAGACCAGCATGTGTCTCTGTTACTGGGGTTGGCAGGCCAAAATGAACAAGCATCCTGAGCACTCTTTTCTGCTTTAATGAATGCCATCAACTGAAGAAAATTTATGGTACAGATCTACCCAAAATATAAATTAGGGTTGCATACCAGGGTTGTTCTTCCACAGTCCCCACCACTTAGAAATTGATAACTTGGTGGGGAGCATGCTTTTTCACAACAGGAATTTTACAGTAGGCTTGAATCCTGCTCTTAGTCTCGACAGACCCACTAGATCAATGGTAACACGTTGATCTACCAATGGGCATACTCTAGCTGGGCCTCATAGCTGGGTTTAAGCCAAGGGTAGGAATCACACTGCTAAACTGTAGCTCCCACTATTCCTTACCATTGATTAAGCTGGTCAGGGCTGCTAGGAGTTGCAATCCAACAACATCTAGAAAGCCACATGATTCCTATCTCTAATTTAGGTCAGAGTGGGGCTGGGGTTTGGGCAAATGGAACAAAGAAAAGATTTCTTTTTTAAAAAAAAAGAGTATTGTGGCTCAAATCTGAATCATGCTTGCTACTGTCCTGGATTTGGATTAATGGAGAAAGCAGAACCTACTGACTTATGCTGCTTTGTAACGCATCAGCGAAACACACAGAGTCTCAGTGTATACACAGAAGTAGCCACTATGGCACATAATGTACACTCATTCCATTAATAAATGCCTTCCACCTCACTTAATATCAGGTATGTCCCTTCCACACAAGGTCTTTTCACACAACACAGTTGTGGCAGTATGATTCCACTTTAACTGCCATGGCTGTATCCTATGTAATTGTGGGGTTTGTAGTGAGGTAAGGCACTAGAGCTCTCTAGAGCTCTAAACACCCCTTCCTAAACTGCAAATCCCCAGATTTTACAGGATGGATGTTCCTGAGATACATCTATTTTGTTTTCTAAATAGAACTCACATTAGTAAGTTTGAATAATATCTTGCCCAAGGGACCCCCAACATTTCGGGTGGAGAGTTCATCGGGAAGATACTGGTAGATTGGCACAAGGTTACATTATTCAAGGGAGTTCTTCCAGTCTTTTCAGCTTTCATGCCTTCTGAGAAGCAGATGCTACCTATCATTAGGTGACAGTTCTCCTTTGCCTTTCTACTTAAAGGGTTGGGGGGGAATTCTGTCCAGCAGAGAAAGACTAAGCCATATCTCTTACTATAAACTGGCAGAAATCCATTATGGATTGGCAAATGGTAATAAAACTTCACAAAAAAAAGTTTTATACCAACCCAATGCTATTTTAATAACATGAGTTCTCCCTTATCTGCCAAAGTGGAGGAAAAATTAGAATGTTTTATGTGTAACTCACAAAATTAGATCAGACTTGCGAAATTAGCCAAATGTTCTTCTGCAAGTTTGTATCCATCAGTTGTATTAGTTAACTGTTTTAAAACAATAATGATAATAAAGTAAATAAATGACTGCATGTGACAAGGATTGACTGGTACTCTAATACCCATGGCAGTTGATGATGGCAATTGTATGAGAAAGAAGAAAAACACAGTTATTTTTTGTTTATAGTAACAATCACCGGTATGGAAGCAATTAGGGCACGCTTGAACATACTTTTTCATATAGAAGAGATCATGACAGAAACAGCATAAAATGATTGCTACTTAATCAAATCCATATGTGTTTAATTCAATTATAGAATGATAATATATTGCCATTGATAATTAAAGAATCAGAAATACAAGGACACCCAGAGAGCTGCATGCAGCATTCTGCTTCATTTCAACATTAGCAGAAAGCTGTTTGCCAAATTCAACCATGGTATAGGTTGCCCCAAACTCTGTTGAATTACACCCAGATTCAATCTGGCACATTAAAGTAAGAGTACAAACACTAGTTGGCTTTAGAAAAGAAACATGTGGAATGAGCTATTCTCTTAAGGAATAAAACTCTGCAGATTTCCAGAATCTGGAGGACCGTCGAAGTCTGTGTATTTTGGCTGCACAGTGTGATTAGCTCTTCATAACCATAGAACTAGTCATCCTATGGAAGACATTTCAGAAACATGACTAACTTCCATAAAATATGAAACATATTCAAAGGCCATGCAGCCAATTTCAATACACATATTTCATTACAAATATTGAAAAATGTTAATGAATTCCTTATTTGAATGGGTGAAGCTATCCCTGTATGTATCTACAAACCAATAATGCAAATGTCTCTTTATATTATAATTCGCTCAAGCAGTGAGAGCAGAATTAGGGGCACATTCTATTCAGTGCCAGGTTTTGATAAAAGTTTTTAACTACTGGCTAAGGATCCTCAAAATGGACCCAGGAAGACTCCTTAAACTTTGCTTAGATGAACAGTTAGATCTTCAGCGTTCAAATTCTTGGATATGCCAGCTGTTCCAACTAATGCAGCAGCTTGACTTTTCCCTGTCTTATTTATTATCTTGTGGACACTCAGCACAGGAAATATTAAAACAAAGAATTTTGGACATCAGTGCCCAAACAGATATAACTCTGCTGGCTGGTTCTAAGTCTCTAAATTGGTTAGCCAAAAATAAAACTATATTTGGTCTAGAAAAGTATCTTAGGCTGAACCTAACACAGAGACAGAGAATAGCTTTCACCAGAGCTAGATTTGAACAACTTAATTCTATGTTAAGAATAGGACAGTTTCAAAAAATTCCATACCACTAAAGAACATGCATCTGTGGCGCATCAACCATAGAGGATATTGCGCACATCCTGTTTGATTGCTGTATATATACCAAGGTGAGATCCCAATACTTACAACCACTTCTGGTTAGAATGACCAGTTGGGATCCAACTGTTAAATTGACCTATTTTCTTTCTGGAGAGAATTCACACTCAGTCCACCGGATTGCAAAATGTATTACAAAACCTGCCTACCTGAGAGAGCTTTTTATCACACAAAATGGGGTCCTCCATCATGGCGATGAGCTTATTTAAATGTTATGACTGAATTTTTATACTTGTTATTTTATCTTTCTTGTTTATCATGCATTTTACTTCTTATATGAAACTCACTATTTATTAAGTCTAAGTTTATATGTTTTAATTATTTTAGTTAATTTTATATGAGTTGAGTCCATTTGTGTACATAATTTCTGTATCTGTATGTTTGTATTATGTATTATGTTTTTATTGTTGATATGGTCATGATGATGATGATGATGATGATGATATTATAATTCAGGCTGGGATTCTCAAAATCACTTTTTTTTTTCATCGAGTTATTTTTCCCTAGTCATGCTCTGGAGGAATTCACATGGGGAAGGGGTTTTGTGAAGGATCCAAAAGAACAGAAGGCTGAACCAGTAGCTATAATTCACAATCTTGCCTTTAAATATAATCTTGATTTTTGTAAGTTGTAGTATTATAGTTGTAGCAAATCCATATGAGCTGCCCACTAATGGGAAAGGAAGTGGGTTGAAAAAAATGCTTTATGTGTGTGGTTTGTTTGTTTGTTTGATTTATTCCTCTTCAAATGGCACTCAAAGCAGTTTAAACTACAAGCTAAACTACAAATATAAACTACAACTATAAGCTAAAACAATGTTTTATGTCAGGGCAGCCCCAATGTGACCACTTTCATAATCAAGAGGCAAAGAGATGCTAGAATTTTACCAGTGATTTCTTTCAAAACATAAAGAATGCACTATTAAAATGTCATCTCCCCAAGGAACTAGGCTCTTTTATTCTGAGCAGGTGGGAACACACTCCTTGTTTTGGCCTAGAGCACATATGGGGAATTATCTTGCACTTCAGATGTTGTTAGACTGTAACTCCAAGTAGTCCTACGGCCAGAATAGTCCATGGTGAAGAATGCTGGGAGCTGCAGTCTAACAAATACCTGGAGAGGTTGTTGTGGGTTTTCCAGGTTTTGAGGCCATGTTCTGTTAGTATTTTCTCCTGACATTTCACCTGCAATACCTGGAGAGCTACACAATATCCAACCCTCGTGTAGAGAAGGGGGTGAATATTCTCATTTATCAGCTCTAAGATTGTGGATTGCAGGCTGCCCAGACAAGACTTTGTATGTCCTGCAAAGATCTGTATAATCCCCCTGTTGCAATTTTTTTTAAATGTGGTTTTTCATCATTTTTCAGGGAGAAATTTGAGGTTTCTATTATAACTCCATCTAAATCTACTCAGAAGAAAATACTCTGAATCAAGGCTAGATTAAGGTGGTTGAGGCCTTGGAGCAATTCCAAAACTAGTGCCCACTTTGCGTACCTATGTCAGCACAGAAGTTAAATGGTACAAAAGACAGCAACACAAAATCATTGATATGTAAACCCATTTTCAATGCTGTAACTTGGATGAGACTAACAGCCTGATCCCATTAATTTTTGCTCCTCCAATAACACTCAAAATGTTGATGATAAGAAAAACACTGGGAGATTCAAAAACTTGATTGGAAAAGAAGAGGAACCAAGCCAAGCCTTTTCCCTTCAGCACTGATCCTATAGTCTGTGAAGGGCCTGGAGAAATTACAGTTGGAATTCCACATTTGCAGGTTTGACTTTCCTGGATTTGATTATTTGCAAGTTTCTCCAACCCCTGTCCTACCAGGTGTTTTACTTTCCAGGGGAAGAACAGGTTGCTTACCTGTAACTGTGGTTCTTCGAGTGGTCATCTGTGCCATCATACACTAGGAGCTTTAGCGCCTGCGCGGTAGCGTTCGGAAACTTCTAGAGCTTGTTCGCTTGGCGGGAACCCCTCCCCCACGCCGGTACTGCGCATGCTCCTCCCGCCGAGCAACGGTCTCTCCTCAGTTCTGTCGTCCGCCGTAGAACCTACAGGGACCTGAGAAAGAGGGGAGGAAGGGCGGGTGTGTATGATGGCACAGATGACCACTCGAAGAACCACAGTTACAGGTAAGCAACCTGTTCTTCTTCTTCGTGGTCTCTGTGCCTTCATACACTAGGAGACTGTGTAGCTTACCGGTCGGACGGCGGGTCAGGTCCTACAGCACGGAAGCCAACACCTCACGTCCAAACCGGGCATCTCTGCGCGACCGGCAGTCGAGCCTGTAGTGGCGCACGAAGGTCGATGGTTGGGACCAGGTCGCCACACGGCAGAGTTCATGCAGGTCAACTCCTCGCAGGAGGGCCGCAGAAGTAGCCACAGCTCTGGTGGAGTGGGCTCGAAGCAGGACTGGCGGAGGCTTCCTCGCGAGCTCATACGCCAGTTGAATAGTCCTTACCACCCACTTGGAGAAGCGCTGGGTGGACACTTTTAGGCCCCTCCGACGTCGCCCATAGCAAACAAAGAGATGCGGCGTCTGTCGGAAGGAAGCAGTCCTGTCCTTGTAGAAAGCCAATGCCCGACGCACGTCCAGGGAGTGGAGGGACCGCTCCAACGGTGTCGTCGGGTTCGGGAAGAAGGCAGGCAGGATGATGTCCTGGTTGAGATGGAAACTGGACACCACCTTTGGCAGGAACGAGATGTCAGGTCTCAGGACCACCTTGTCCCTGTGGAAGACCATGAAGGGCTCATCGGAACGAAGAGCTGTGATCTCACCCGCTCGCCTCGCTGAGGTCACCGCTACCAGGAAGGCGGTTTTCATTGTCAGGAGCCTGTCATCCGAGGTCGCCATCGGCTCGAAGGGCGGCTTCGTCAACTGCGAGAGCACCAGCGAGAGGGACCACGGCGGTAGCGGCGGCGATACCGGCGGGTAGAGATGGTGAAGTCCCTTCAGGAACCGCTTAACGGTATCGTTCCTGAAGAAGGCCGAGGCAGCAGATCGTGGCGGTTGGTATGCCACGATCGCGGAGAGATACACCTTCAGGGATGGAAACGCCAGGCCCTGTTGTCGGAGGTGCAGGAGGAAGTGCAGGACGGTCGAGAGCCCCGCGGGCGATACCGGCTCACTCCTCTCGTTAGCGAAGGTCAGGAAGCGTCGCCACTTGTATTGATAGTTGCGACGGGTGGATTCCTTCCTGGCCGCGACGAGGACGGTACCGAGCACGGGATCGTCTAGTGCGATATCCTCCAGGCATGGAGGGCCAGGCGTGGCAGGTCCGGATGGAGGACTCGGCCGCCGGAGTGGGAGAGCAGGTCCGGTGTCGGTGGCAACCGGAGCAGGTCGTCTCGCACGGCTCGTAGCAGGGGTGCGAACCAATGTTGTCTCGGCCAGTACGGGGCTACCAGGATCGCGTCGGCTCGGTCGGCGAGGATCTTCGATATCGTCCGGCCGAGCAGCGGGAACGGCGGGAACGCGTAGAGGAGTTCCCCGGTCCACGGAAACTGGAAAGCGTCCCCGATGGAGGCACGATCGTGGCCCGCTCTGGAACAGAATCGGCGACACTTCGCGTTTTCCCTGGTCGCGAAGAGGTCGATCGATGGTTCGCCCCAGCGGTCCCGAATCAGTCTGAACGCCTCTCCGGAGAGAGACCATTCGTGATGGGATGAGGTGTCTCTGCTGAGGGCATCTGCCGTGGTGTTCTCCTGCCCGGCCAGGTGAACCGCCACGGGATGCGTGTGCAGGCGAATGCACCATTCCCACAGGCCGAGCGCGATGTCGAGCAGGGTCGTGGAATGAGTCCCACCTTGTCTGTTGATGTAGCAGACGGCGGTGGTGTTGTCCGTCAGAATCAGGACCGTGCGCCCCGCCACGGCATGGCGGAACGCCCGTAGGGCTTTCCAGACGGCGAGCAGCTCCAGCGCGTTGATATGGAGAGCGGTCTCGTCGTCGGTCCATCTGTCGCGGACTCTGAGATCGCCGCAGTGGGCACCCCATCCATACAGGGAGGCGTCGGTCGTTACCGTCACCTTCGGTGTCGGCTGTTGGAAAGGCATGCCTGACATGAGATTGCGTCGCGACTGCCACCATCGGAGGGATGAGCGGACGTCTCCCGGCAGCTGCAGTCGGAGTGTCTGTTCGTCTCGCAGGGGGTCGAATATGCGGACGAACCAGTGTTGAAGAGGTCTTGCTCTCAGCCTGGCGAGATATGTCACAGCGGTCGTCGCAGCCATGTAGCCCAAGAGCTGCTGGACGCTTCTCGCAGATAACGTCGGGGCCGTACGAGCGTGAGCGGCGGCCCGGATCAAGGTTTGTGCTCGAGACTCTGGTAGGTACGCCCTGGCGGAGGTCGAGTCGAGCGTCGCCCCGATGAAGTCCAAGATCCTCGCCGGCTCGAGGTGGGACTTCTTCGGATTCACTCGTAGACCAAGGCGGGTCAGGAGTGACAACGTCATGTGGACGTCGTGGTAAAGTCTCTGTTTGCAGGACGCCACCAACAGCCAATCGTCGAGGTAGGGGAAGACGGAAGCGCCCTTCGTCCGCAGGTAGGATACCACCGGGGCCATGCACTTGGTGAAGACCCTTGGGGCAGTCGAGAGTCCGAACGGCAGCACCTTGTACTGGTAACAGGTGTCGTCGACTGCGAAGCGGAGGTACCGTCTGTGCTGCGGGCGAATGGCGATATGGAAGTATGCGTCTCGGAGATCGATGGAGGCGAACCAGTCCCCTCGATGTAGGAAGGGTAGGATCGACGGTATCGTGACCATCTTGAACCTTTTGGGGCGGATGTAGTAGTTCACCCCTCTGAGGTCTAGGATCGGCCGGAGGGTACCGTCGGCTTTCGGTACCGTGAAGTACCTGGAGAAGAAGCCGGTGGTCTTGGCCTCTTGCGGGAGCCGCTCGATCGCCCCTTTCTGGAGGAGGGATTGGATCTCTTCCAGGAGGGCCGGACTCGACGGCGTGGAGTAGTACACGCCGCGAGGAGGAATATCGAGAAACTCGATGGCGTAGCCAAGACGGACGATGGAAAGCACCCAAGAGTCCGTAGTGACATACTGCCACTCCGCTAGGTGTCGAGCGAGAGTCGGTCGGTCTCCGAGCGCTGATGGTAGGCTGAAGAGTGGGTATTGGTGGGTCCTGCCAGACACGTCAAAACCGAGACTTTGTCTCGGAGGAGGACTTCTTCGACGAAGGCGGGCGCCGCCTAATCGTGCGTCTGGCCGATGAGCCGGAGGACGGTCTCGACTGTCCAGACTGGGCCGAACGCTGGAACGACGAGGTGGAAGATCGTCGCCAGGATGGTCGGAAGGTGGAGGCCCTGCGGGTCTGCGTGGCCGGCTGTAGCCCAATCTTTTTTGCGGTCAGTCTCGCCTTGACGAGATTGTCCAAAGCTTCGTCTGTGGACGAATTGAATAGGCCTTCACCGTCGAAGGGGAGATCTTCAATCCTCCTTCTGGTGTCCTCCTGGATGTCGGCCGGTCGAAGCCAAGCATGGCGGCGGAGGCCGACGGATCCCGCCATGACCCGGGAGGCGATCTCCACTGCGTGCCGGGAGGAGGCCATCTGGTGCCGAGCGATGGAGATAGCCTCATTGAAGATCACGGAGGAGGCTTGGCGGATGTCCTCCGGTACCGCTTCCATCGCTGGTTGCAGGCGATCGAGCACCTTCTTCAGGTATGCCGCGAGGCAAGCCTGAGTGTTGGACAGCCTGATCTGCAAGGAGGCAGCCGAATAGAACCTCCTTGCGTAGGCGTCCAACTTCCTGCCCTCTTTGTCCGGCGGGGTGGTGTGTTGCCTGCCGGAGCCTTTCGTCTGCGCGGACTCGACGACCACAGAGTTCGGTGCAGGGTGATTAAATAGATAACCGGCGTTATCCTTCTGCACCCTGTAGAGGTGTTCTAACCGCTGCGGTATCGGCTGAGCCGAGGCCGGTCTATCCCAGGCGGCCTTCACCAGTCTGGATACCCGGGGCAGGAGAGGCAGCGGGGCCGTGGAAGGTCGCTTCTCCTCGAAAACGGAGAAGGCTGGATCGTCATCCTCCGGCTCCGCATCGGCGATCTTAAGGCCGAGGGTAGTGGCCATGCGGAGCAGCATCGCAGAGAACTGGTGGACGTCCTCTGGAGCAGAATCTGGGATCGGGTCCCCGAATCCCAACGGAGGAGACTCCTGGGAGGCCGCCTCAGACACCTCAGACTCCGCACTCGAGTCGTACGACTCCGAGCTCGGTGAGTCCTCTCGCCGCTCGCTCTCCGGCTCCTTCGTAGTCGCCGCAGGTGTTGCCTTCCTAGGCTTCTCCGCAGCCGGGGCGGTGGTAGCAGCAGCGTCCCGCTTGGGATGGCTGACCACGGACTTCACCCTCTTGGTGGTGACCGGGGTAGTCTGGCAGGCTGACGTCGTCGTAGCCCGCTCAGTCACCACCGACTCCGTAGGGCGCGTCGCCGTTGCCGTGACCCTAGGAGGTGGCGATATCGCCCGATACCGTGGTGAAGGCTCCCTCGCCCTATGATATCGAGGGGAGGGAGAGCGGCTGAAGGAGCGGCGGTCCGACGGAGATCGGCTTCGGCGTCGACGGTACCGAGCCTCGTCCCCTCTAGGCGAGCGCGATTCGCGCTGTCGACGAGGTGACCGGGACCTCCGGAAGGTCTCCCAGCGACTCGGGCCACGATGGTACCGATCCCGGTACGATGGCGAATGGGACCGATAGGAGGCCGGGCGCTCTCTCCACTCAGATTCCTCGCGTACCTGGCCACGTAGGACGCCGAGGTGTATCTTGAGGCAGACGAGCGAGGTTGTTCCTCTCTTGTCTCCCTCGGAGGCGGCGAGGCCACCGGACGCTCGGAAGAGCGGGACCGGGACCTGAAGGAGGTCGAACGCCGCTCCGGAGAAGCAGAGGGCTCTCTCTGCTGCAGGTCGGCCGACCTGCGACGGCTAAGAGGGCGGTGGCGCTCCTCCACCAGGGTTGGAGGGTCTGCCACAGGCGAGTCCGGGCGCTGTTGGGGAACGTCCTCGATCTCATCCTCCGAGAGGTCGACGGACTCGCCTCGCCCTTTGGAAGGCTGCTGAGTAGGAGGAGGAGTAGGAGGTTGAGCGTCCCCAGCCGGGGAGCGCTTCTTTTCCTTCTTCTTCTTCTTCTTCTCCTTCTCCTTGCCCTTGCCTCCGTCCGGAGCAGGGCGCTTTTTTGCAGGCGTCTCCGTAAGGGGAGCCTCAGCCTTCCTCGCCGTCGAGGATCCTTTAGCTGACTTGGCAGCCGCCGACAGCTTCGGGATCCTCGGTAACGCCGAGATCGGCGTTTTCGCCGGTACCGAGCCCAATACCGACGAGGTGGACGGAACGGCAGCCGCCGATACCGTCGATGGCGTGGTCGTCTTCTTGTCGGCCATCTTGGAAGTGGAGGTCTCGTCTATCGCCCGCAGAGACTGCTCCCAACAAAAAGATTTGAGTCTCGCGGAGCGGTTGCGAAGAGTTTGGGGAGTAAAATCCCTACAAATTTGGCAAGTCCGGATATTGTGGGACTCGCCCAAACAGAAGAGACACTCCTTATGGCCGTCGTTGAGGGCAACCTTGCGGCCGCAGGACACGCACTTCTTAAAGAGCGCGGACATAAGACGAAGAAACGCCAAACTCCGAAATCCAAAAAGACGAAAGCCGAAGGGGGAGTCCGAAAGAGAGGTCAAAGACAGTCCGAAAGTCCGTAAAACCGTGAAAAACAGCAGCCAAGCACGACGTGAGAGGAACAAACTAAAGAACCTTCCGTACGCGGCGGCGGACGAGAAAGAACTGAGGAGAGACCGTTGCTCGGCGGGAGGAGCATGCGCAGTACCGGCGTGGGGGAGGGGTTCCCGCCAAGCGAACAAGCTCTAGAAGTTTCCGAACGCTACCGCGCAGGCGCTAAAGCTCCTAGTGTATGAAGGCACAGAGACCACGAAGAAGAACCTACCTTCTCAGTGTCTCTGATGAGGCTGTGTAGCTCCTTAAAAAGTCACCTCTGATCCTCCACCGTTTCTCCTCCACAGCTCCATTTCTCAGTACCACAAACCCTTTCCTGATGCCTCCCACACATCCAAGGAAGGAGATTTATATATATATATAGAGAGAGAGAGAGAGAGAAGAAGGAAGGATAAGGGCCACCATGCTGACACACACTCTTTCCCTCCTTTTTCTGACCTGGTTTGGACGCTGTTTTTCTTACCATGCCTCACTTCCTTTCCCACAGACATACACACATTTTGATATTTGTGGTTTTTCCACTTTCTTGGGGGTCCTGCACCCCTAGCCCTAGTAAATGTGGAGGCATGACTATACTCCTATTGAATCACTGATATCCAAACCTTACTCTGAGTAGAACAAGGGAGCAGAAGGAAGCAGGGGTGAGGACAGAGGATGGGTGTGAGTGCATATGATTCATTCTCTGCGCAATCATTTTTTTCTTTTGAACTAATGCTTGCTGCTGTGTACTTTCCAGTCACTTCCAACTTATGGGGGCCCTTTGCTGAACTCATCATGGAGTGTTCTTGGCAAGATTTGTTCAGAGGGCATTTGCCTTTGCCTTCCTCTGAAGCTGAAAACATGGGATTTGCTCAAGGTTACTCAGTGTGTTTCCACGGCTGAGCAGGGATTCAAATCCTGGTCTCCAGAATCCGTACTACTACAGCACACTTGCTCTCTTGAACAGATCGTAACATCTGTGAACCTGGAGCACAAATTCTCCATCCCATCCATGATTTTTTGTCAGGCTTAGCAAGGGAGTTAAGTCAGCAGCTGAAAAAGCAGGCTCAGTTGGCATTGTTAGAACTTTGAAGCCTTGTTTATGAACAAATTCCAACATGATGACATGAAACTCTAAAGCCCTCAATTGCACAATGTTCCTGCTTTCCCGTCACTTTTTGTTAGAACTTAAGTCAGAAATGCGTCTAGTTTAAAGCCCTCTCTGGGGTGGGAGGCTGCTTACAATTAGGCAAAAAGTCCTCTTTGGCCACAGCAAGCAGAGCTTATAGTCACACCTGATACCTTCTGGTACAACTGACAGCCATGCAAATGAGTTTTGCATTTGTCAGTTTAAAGGCTAAAATGTTCCTCGCAAGCTGCATTAACACCTGACAGTGCTGTTCAGACATACTCAAAGCCATACTGCCAGTTTTATGGCTAATTTGTTCCAAGTGTGATAGCTCCTATGCAAAAAACAAAGCCCTCAGACAATACATCTGCAATAAATTGTAGAGCTCTGGAAGTGTCATTTGCAATTGCCCAAACTGAAGACAGGCATAAATGATTAAAAACTTTAGAACACTTCACATCTTTAGCTTTTTTTTTTATTGATGGCCCATTTGTCAAAGCAAATTCCCATAATCAATTGTAAGAAATTCATTTATTTCATTATTATTTATTATTATTTATATTATTCAATTTTGTCAATTGCATCTGTGTAGTTTTAAAAGAACAAAATGAAAGCATTCCATTCATTGTGAACTTCACTGTAGTTCTTTTGTACCATAAGTTAATGCGAAAGATTATTCTCTAGACATTCTAGAGACCAGAACAATCATTTTCTTTTTACCTACAAAACGTATTGTCCTTAATAAATTTTAATTTGTTGTCAACACTACTTGCAAAATAACTTTTACTTAATCTGTAAATAAGTGATGAGTACTCATTTTTTCTCTGTCATTCCAGGCATACAGTCATTTGTTTGTTTTCAATTGTTCATTCACAGAAAACTACAGTTCCCAGAAAGAAAGCTGCCATCTTGCTATTCCCTGAAATGGCATTCTCTTCTTTCTTAAGCTTTGCTTTTTCAGTGGAAGAGTGTCTTTGCTATGTTATTTAAATTCTAGCCTATTTTTAGTAAAAGATACCTTAAGCCTATATTCACTTACTTCTGAGGAAGGCTCATTCAATTCCATACAACTAACTTCTAAGTAGACATATATAGATAAGATTGCATGCTTTTGATTTAAATGGAGGACATGTCCCCCTTTTCTTGACATGTTTGTTTGCTACCAATTCTTTTCTTACATTTCCTAGAGTGCTTCTGGCTACCGTGGAGAAGGTAGCTACAATCCCACCTAGAAAGCAGAACACAGAAAATTTCTAAGGTATCCTTTCTAGTCTGAAGGATGCTGGAGGAAAAGAAAAGAACTGCAGTTCATAAAGAATGCATTAGCCTTTTATGAACTAACTTGGGCCCTTTTCACATGGGGTTTAAAAAACGGTGTAGATCGACCCCCACAGTCGAATTGGGGTGGATTACTTGCGAGTAAATCCACACGCCAATCTGCGGTCGGACGCCCGCAAGTGGCGGCGCCGCGTGCTTCTGAAAAACCACATTTTGTGTGGTTTTTCAAAGGCACGGGGCGTCCAGCCCCGTCCAGCCCCGTTGCAGCGCCCATATGGATTTACGGATGCGCAAAAGGGCGTCCCTGCAGATCGGGCAGGGGGCGGGATTTCCGGCTGGTGAGCTTCTCCAATTGGTGGAGAGGCTCCGCCAGTCAAAATCTGCCATTTTGGGCGCTGCCAGGTGTTGAGGACGCTGCGGGACGCTGCTGCGTGTAGAGCAGCGAAATGCGCTGCTCTGCATGGCGACGGAACAAGGTAAGCCCCGTTTTGGCGTGGCTTGCCCCATTCCACCACCCATGTGTGAAAAGGGCCAAAGTAAACCTGTTCTTCTGAAAAAAAGAACTGCTTATTGTGGGTGCTGTCCTCTGCTACTCCACTAATCTACTATTTGAACATTTGAATAAATCACAAAGTGAATCAAAAAGAGGCATTCCTTTCAACTAGCCCTAAACACCTTAAAAGCTCCAGATCATCTCTGATCTTGGAAGTAAAGCAGGCCCAGCCCTGATTAGTATTCGGATGAGAGACTGCCAATGAATACCAGGTGCTATAGGCTAGAAGAAGGATTTGGCAAAACTATCTCTGAAGATGCCAGCCACAGATACAGGTGAAACATCAGGAGAAAATAATAGAACATGGCCTCAAAGCCCAGAAAACCCACAACGACCTATGGTTTCCGGCTGTGAAAGCCTTTGACTTTATATCTACATCTGAGTATTCCTTGCCTAAGAAAGCCCTATGAAATTCACCAGAAGTCAAGGCTTTTCAAGGCTTTTCAAATGGTGTGTCACAACACATTAGTGTGTCACCTGCAGTGTGGTGTGTTGCCTCCTTGGGCTGAGAAAGACCCTCCACCTGAGCCTGGCCCACCACTGCCGCTGTCGCCAGGGTCCTTTCTTGCCAAAGGCAACAGCAGTGGGCCAGAATTGGGTGGAAAGGCTGCCTTTTCCACTGCCTCCACTCTTGCTGGGGTCTTTCCTCATGCGTCTCATTAAAATGATAAGTAATTACTGGTTTTATTCATTTTTTTAAAAAATTCTTCCACATATTTACATATTTTTACTCCAACCATCTTGGAAATGTATGTTTTTATACATTTCCTATATTTTTAAAAATATATGAAAGATTTTCATGAGATATGTTGTGTCCCCATACATTTTGTTATCACAATTTATGTATGTGTCTGTAACTCTTACAAGGGGTTAGATTAACGTCGGGTTTGCTAGTAAAACTCAATTACTGAGTGGTAAAATGATGCATGTCTAAAAAGTGTTTCATCAACATGAAAAGTTTGGAAAGCTCTGCCATAAGTCAGCAGGCGACGTGAAGGTGCATGCGTGCACGCGTGCACACACACACACACACACAAGCAAAACAATAAATGTTAGGCACTCTTCTTGTTCTTAAAGCAGCCTTCAAAACTGTAGGTCACTGGAGCCAGTTCAAATTCTGCAGTTCAATCTTAACTAATGTCTAAGTGAGCATGCTGTTGAGGTCAGTGAGACTTACTTCGGGGTTAGTGAATACAGGAATACAGGATTACGGCTCTAGTTCCAAAGGAAAGATACAGTTAAAAGACATGTAAACCAAGCAAGCTGTTTCAAGCTACACAGAGAGAATGCATTAAAATTCTAATAAAACTCTACCAACAAATCTGAAAAGCAAAACATGCCTCTTCCAATCTACAATAAAGGAGATACCAGGCACTGTAGTAACCATCAGACTATTATAATAATCTCCCTTAGTAGCGAGGTGATGCTCAAGACTTTACAGCAAAGTCTTTTACCGTATATGGAATGAGAAATACCAAATGTCCAAGAAAATTCAGAAGAGGAAGAGGTCCTAGAGATCATATGGCAGATGTATATTGGCTCATAGGGTATATACCAAACAGCTTCAAAAGAAAACCAGTCTGCACTTTATAGTTATAGCAAAGCTTTTGACTGTGTAGATCATGAAAACTTTGGATCGCCAAAAAGAAAGAGTGTGCCCCAATATTTAATTGCCCTCAAATATTCCAAACAAGGGGCCACTGTGGGGATAGAACATAGAGAAACTGAATGGTTTCCAATTGGCAAAGAGGTCAAACAGGCTGCATTTCATCCCCCCTTCTAATTTATATACAGAATATATCTTATGAAAAGCAGGATTAGACTGGAAGGAAGGCAGTGTGAAAAGTGGGGGGAGGAACATTTGTTGTTTAAGATACAGTGGTGACACCATGATGAAGAGCCTGCATTGGGAGATGTAGTTACAGAGATGTAGTTATGTCTTCAAACGCTACTTTTTTGGCTGTGTGGCCAACCCAATAAGGCCATCTCCTCTAGCTGGATGCACTAGAACAGGCATCTGTGGGGACAAAAATGACCACAGGGCACTGTGGAAAAAGTAGGCTTGGGGAAAAATTTTGGTCACCATGTGTGCAACAACTTTAAAAGCAAACTGGTGCCATAAACAGGCTTACAATATCATAATTACTGAGGCCATTTCCATAGTAGACTGTTATGGCACTATGATTCCACTTTCAACATCCTATGGAATCCTGAAAGGCCCCTCCCTGAACTGCAAACCCCAGGATTCCATAGGATGCTGAAAGTGGAATCATAGTGCCATAACAGTCTAGTGCAGAAATGGCCTGAATAAGATGCCAGCCCATATTACCAGAAAACAGCACAGACATGGGCTACTGATAAAAGTAAATGAGGCATGTCCAAGAGCAGAGTAACAGTTGAATATTAAGAAAACAAAGCCAAACTACAGATAATTTACACAACCTAAAAAGAGATGATGAAGACACTAAAACTATACCATGGTTCAGTCATAAATCAAAATGGAGACTGCAGTTAAGAAATCAGAAGAAGACTTGGAAGAATAGTTATGAACAAATTGGATAAGAATAAGATATATTATTAAATACTAAAGTTAGAATTAGTTACTTGGTTCCAGTTTTATGTCAAGTTCTCAAAACTGGGCATTAAAGAAAGCTGGCTGAGAGAAAATTAACTCATTTGAAACACAGTGCTGGAGGAGAGTTCTATAACAGAAATAAACTGATCCAAGAGTAAACCAAGCCTGGACACTCAGTAGAAGCAAAAAAAACCACACACACAAACCCAAACCCAAAAACTAAACTGAGGCTATCATACTGTGGACATATAATAAGATAACATGATTCACTGGAAAAGAAGATCATGCTCAGTAAAGTGAGGGGCAGTGCCAAAAGAGAAAGACCACATCACAGATTGATTGATTTAATAAAAGAAGCCACAACTCTGATTTTTGAAGTCCTGAACAAGGCTGTTGATGACTAGGGCTTTTGGAGCATTCTTACTGAAAAGCTTGCCATAAGCCAAACTGACTTGATAGCAAATACCAAGAAGAACATTCTTGAACAAACATGAGTAATTGAAGGATGCTTCATATTAACATATTGACTGATGGTCTGATTGATTGACTGATCTCACCTTTCTTCCACCATGGGTCCCAAAGTGGCTTTTGAACTTAGAAGCAACCCTTTTATTTTTGTTTAATTATATGACTGCATTCCCCACTTTTCTGTATATACCTAGTACTTTGACATCTATTTCTATAATGGTGCAATTGTACGTATGTCTTCTCAGAAGTAAACTCTAGCTGTGGCCAAAAAGAAAGAAAAGTCCCACTGGATGACAGATGAAATTCTTCAAGCAGTTAAGGACAGATGAAAAGCAAACTAAAAGGGAACAGAAATAGGGTCAGAAGCCTGAATGCAACTGTTCAGTGACTTGTGTGCAAGGATAAAGAGAACTACCTTAACAATCAGTGCAGAGAAAGAGAGCACCACAACAAAAATGGTAAAACAAGAGACCTCTTCCACAACATCTGAAAATTCAAAGGGAAATTTAAACCAAGAGTGGGTATGCTCTGTGACCAGCAGGGGAACACACTGCATGATCAAGAAGAAATAAAAAGACAATGGAAGCAATACACTGAAGAACTATATCAAAGAGATGAAAGGACAGATTCATTCAAGGAAGAACCATTTGAAGATGAACTCCCAATTTTAGAAAGTGAAGTGGAAGCTCTGTTCCAGGCACTTGGGAGAAATAAATCATTAGGAACAGGTAGCATACTAATAGAGGACCCCTCCCTAAACCACAAACCCCAGGATTCCATAGGATGTTGAAAATGGAATAATAGCACTATAAGCGGAAATGGCCAAAGGCACCTTGACACCAGTCAGCAAGAACAATGCATGTTTTTTATTCCTTCCAGTAATTGTGAGAGTATAAAGCACTTTTACTGAAAACACACAGCTTCCACACTATAATTGAAATAGCTGCTACTCACAGAGCATTCTCCAAAACTACTACTCTCATGCAACTGTACATGGAACACTCTAAATTCTAATGGCATAATCGATTAGAAAGGAAGGAGGAGAGGAAGGAAGGCAGATACAACAAAAGAAAGAAAGCAGGATGCAGACAGATCAGCCATACATCACAAAGTAACTGTTTGTGGTTATATTAGTGTATTAGTTGTATTAGTGGCCAACTATGTTCTAGAGGAAATGGAACAAAATACGGGTTTCTCCAGTGTGGGAAGGGCCATGTACAAGTCTATAGTGAAACTAGACTGACAAATTCAATCCAGTTTGAATTTGTGCATGATAAATACAGCTACTGGAGAAACAACAAGAAACACTGTTTAGAACAAAAACTGTAATGCAAAATGCTGCCTTGTATCACTATCTGATACTGGAGGAATTGCAAGCTTAACTTTTATCACAAGAGGGAGCACCAGATCAAGTTCTTCTTAAATTATGCATGTGAGTGCAGAGACTTAACTGCCTAGCTAAATGCCAAGAATTTACCATGTAAGCCTAAGTAAACATGGGTACTAATAAAACCAAAAGAAATTACAGATAAGCAATGGTCTTTGTAGAATTAGGCCTATGATAGTTTTTTTTTTTCACCCTGTAATGCTGTTCTTTTAAAAGTAGTTACAAACAGGTTATGAAGTACGAGGAGTGCATTTAAACAGATAGGAGAGGGAAAATACCGGTAATAGGGCCAGTCCTACCATTAGGCAGAGTAAGAGACTGCCTCAGACAGCAGGTATTCAGTGGTGGCAGCAGCAGCTCTCTGGCAAAGCCTCTCACTATTCCCTTCTGTTGGAGGACAAAGTGCCAGAGTGGCTGCACTGAACCTTCCCCAAAACTCCCCGAATCTGCCATTCTCAGGTTCAATAGAGGACACAATCTAATAATCAATACTGAAGGACATTTCAAACACCGCCCTCAATTAGCTTGTATTTATACACAAAGTGAGAGAGGATTGCCCCTAGACAGCACTACTACACAATGGACCAAGCATGTCTGCTGTGCAAGGTCTGTATAATAAAAAAAAATATATTTTGTATGCATGTCCACTTGCTCTATATTTGTTCCCATATTACTGGGGATTAGAGATTTTAGTTTGACTGATTCTGCTTTCATTATATGGTAGTACTCTTATTGATGCCATCACATTTAATTCATTCATTGGTTTAAGAGACTCTTCAATAAAATTCTGCAACCTGACTATAAAATTTAAAAACAAATCTAAAACATGTACATTAAAAACTGTACTAAAACCTGCAAAGCCAGTAGGGTTTAATGTAAAGTCGAAGGCTTTCACAGCTGGAATCCATGAGTGGTTGTGGGTTTTTCGGGCTATGAGGACGGCCTGGTTCTAATAGAGTATCCTCTGAAGATGCCAGCCAGAGATGCAGGTGAAACGTCAGGAGCAAATTCTACTAGAACACAGCCTCATAGCCCGAAAAACCCACAACAACCCAATAGGGTTTTATCTGCCCACATCAAACAGAGAGACTCTTCACACACTAGTGGTTACATTAAGAAGCAGCGTGCAGCTATTTTATAGTTTCTTTCACAACAACAACAACAACAAATGGCAGAAGCAGCACGGGGATGGGGTGGGGACTAAGGAGGTCTACCATGAGGACAATGATATCTGAAGCCAGGTCAAGTTCTGTGAATGTGTTAGGGCAATGGCATGATTTAAAAAACACACCAAATTTCTCTTAAAATCTTATGGAGCAACATAAAAACCACAAACAATGAAATATCTAAAACTTGAACTGGGATCTGTGTGGTTGCGTATTCTTCAGAAATTCATCTTGAAAGTGGTTCTGTTTTCCAGTGCAATGTTATATAGTCTGCCATCCACTAAAGGATGATAAAAGACTTTGCTACCTTGCCTTAGCAAATGTGTTTCTTAAGGATTCCTTCATGAACTCGTTGATGGCTTCTTAAATTAGGGTGTATTTGGAGTTCATTGGTAAATCATAACTAGTAGATCTATAATACAGAAAAAAGCAGTTCCAAAGTGTACAAGGGCAACCATGACATAGCACAGACTTAAAGGTTATATCCCCACTGACCCACCACGAAGGGCATCAAGTACCACTCCAGAGAGCAAATGTAACAGTCAAAATCCTTGTGTGTTGTGTACCACACCACCATGTTCATGTAAGATCTATATATCAGCATTTAAAACACTGAATATACACACCTGTATATGAAGTTTTTTTAAAAAAAAAAACTCTTCTACATTCTGTCTGCTGTTAAATTTCCCGACATTAGAGGACTATAATAAGCTGAAATAATCTCTACTCTATTCCATTTCTATATTTAGTTTCAGAAAAAGATGATTTGGGGAAGTGGTTGGGACATGATAGGGGTTAGTAAATTATACATGGTATTGAGAAAGGGAGAATCCCACAATCTTTCACTGAAGATGAATGGTAAGAGATTCAGAGCAGACCAAACAAACAAACAAACAAACAAGGCACAACAAGGACAAGTAAAGAGTAGCTCTCCACAATGCACACAGTTAAACTATGGCTTTGCTATCAGAAAGAGGATAAGTATGTAAATGGCCATTGGTTATTATGTCTATATGCTTCAGGATACTGAATGCCAGAGAAATACAGCAAGAGAATGTTCTCTTTCCCTGCCCATGGGTTTCCCATAATATCTGGTTGGCCGTTGTAGGGAATATTAAGATACTGGACTAAACTGGGCCTTTGTCCAATTCAAAAGAAATGTTATCACCAGTCTGGGACCAAAAAAAAATTATCATTTTTGGAAAGCGTAAGAAAGCCATGGAAGATATAGTTTAAAAAGGTTGAATAAGCTTTTAAAATGTGCAGTTCCTCTGATCTAATTTTATTTGGTTCAGTATACTATTTTTAATTGATGTATTTGTGTAATTCACTATGACCTGCAAGTGTACATTTATATTTCTGACTATGCCTTGTTTATAATAATTCTTGCATATGTACTGTTCCCTCTCTTTTTCTTTCAACAGCCCCTGAAGAAGGCTGCATAAGTATTTCCTGGCTGAAATGCACTGGGCTGATTTGAGAAATAAAATCTTTTATACATCTTGAGATTCAATCTTTTCTTCATATTGCATTTTCCATAGCAACCATATTCTTGAGAGAGTTTTCTTAGAAATGAGTTTTGGTAGCATCTGTTACTTATTGTCAGACGGGGGAAAATACATGACGTGCTAAATGGTATCATATATAGTTGTTGCGAGGCATATCAGAGTTATATCATAATCCAGTTATGCCCTGTTGAGAGTAATGGGACTTCCTCCAATGTAAGTGGATAATAGGACTGCACTTTTGAACACATACAAACTGGTGTTGTGTATCTTGCTCTGAAGATCTTCTGTATTAAACATTATAGTCAAGATTCTTGGCTAATGGCATTATTACCAACCTCTTCTTGTTCACTGTTTGGATGAGCAATAGACTAAGAGTAAATATGTGGAATATATGTATTATACATATCAAAGCAAATAAACAAGAGTTTTTTTTATTGCATTTGGGGAATGAACAATAGAAATACAGTATACCTGAGTTAACAAAGTAGATGTGTTCCTGGACGTTACTTCTTTAATGGAAAATTTGGTATCAGAAGCAAAATAAGATGGTAAGAACAGAGATAGGTTTCTATACCACAAAAAGGAAGAGCAGTTCAATATCTTTCACTGAAATTTTTATTCAAAACTAACATTATACACATGTGAAATGAAACAACCAAGTCAGGGAAGCCTTGCATAAATAAACAAAAAAAATTTGAACCTTCTACAAACCACTTGAAATCGTCTTCCAAAATGCAACAAGGGATTACTTTCTTTCACTGACTCCCACTTTTCTTAGGATTTCCATTTTGGTGGCCAAACATATAGGACTATGAGTCCTTAACATGCTGGAGATAGCTAGTGTGGGAAGCCTAATTCACTTGCCCTCTTTCAGATTTGCTCTTCACTCATGCTGTAAAGGCAGCTGCTATTACTTTGCCTGTTGTAGACAGGCACAAACAACTAGAGTAGGATTGGCTGAGAAATATCTCTTTCTTTTCATGCTCCAGCTTTATTGCACTGTTTACTACAGACATACTGCTGCAACTTGGCAATTGAGTGTCTGTGTTTTTCCAGTCCTCCTGTTAAAACATGTTAAAAAAAACAAACTTCCAGTTAGCCAAAGGACAAGTAGGAAGAAGAAGAGCTGGGTAGGTAGAAATAGATTGTAAAAAGGAACATTTTTTATCAGAGGCTTTGTTAACTGAGGCATACCTGTACTGAAAGTTCTTTTTAAACTTACAGCGCTAGCTTTATAAAATGTTAACTTGACGGCACACTAGACAGCAAATGCAACATTCTATAAAAGTGACACACCACTCTAGAATTATCACAGGGTGCAGCTGAAATATAAGACAAGTTATACAAAGTCAGATTGCTACTGTAGGACCTCTACTATCTGCCTAAACATCTCTTAGAATGTAATCATGGCTGAGTAAATCTAATATTAGGCCTACTCAGAGGTAATTCACTGAAACAAGAGGATCTTGTAACATCTATATTGCCCCATTAATTTTAATGGGTCCATTCTAGGTAGGCTAAAATTATTTCATCCCAAAGTTAGTATGTAAAGTTGCACTGTGCTTTGTTTTTTAAACAAGGTGTTCATCTCATATATATATAAAATTTAAAATATTATCTTAAAGGAAAATCTTACAACAAATTTGTATGATAGGATACAGTCAGCCCTCCATGTTTGCAGGATTGACTTCCATGGATTTGATTATTCGCGAGTTTCTTTAACCCCCCCCCCGGCCTTCAGATGCTTATTTTCTGGGGGAATCTTCCCTCTTAGTGGCAGCCCTGTGCAGCCCTTTAAAAATCTGTCTCTGGTCCTCCTCCTCCACCAGCTACTGCCTGGCCAGCTAAGGACAATGTGCAGCCTGATTTCTCCACATCACCCTCTCTTGTTGCCATCCCAACCCAAGGAAGAAGATGGGTGAGAGAGAGGAAGCATAGGGCCACCATGCCAACCCAACCCCGCTTCCCTCTCCTTTCCCTGACTTTGTTTGGACCCTGGTTGCCTGTTCTCCTCCCCATGCCTCAGCCCCATTCTCACAGTCATGCACACACCTCTTGATATTTGTGATTTTCCCACTTTTGTGAGGGTCCTACACCGTTAGCCCTAGCAAATGTGGAGGGCCAACCATATTATCATTAGTCCCATATTACAGGCAGAAACAATTAAGTGATGAAGCTGTGGCCCTCTGAATTTTGTTGGACTCCAGCTTCCCAGATAGTCCCAACCTGGTCAAAAACAATGGGACTTGCAGTCCAACATCTGAAGGACATGTGTCCTCTTCCTACCAGTGGGTCTAAGGTTAGATTTGAGCTTTTTGGCTCATAACATATTAGTCACTATGCTACCTTTCTCTACTGAACACATTTCATTTAAATCAGTGAGACTTAAACATGTTTTACTTGGCTTGGACAAACTGGTTATGCTAGGTAGATCTTGGCAATATAACCACAAATAAATCACACTGTCTTTTTTCATTCTCGGTTTTGAAATTATCTGAAGATATTATCTGAACATTTCCTGTGTTGCCAAAATACTTAAAAGCTAGGTAATACTGAATTATGCTATATTTAAAAGATATTTAGATTTCTGTCCACACAAATGATTTATTTCTCACAAAATAACATTCATTACCTTCTTAGGGAAATAACAAGAAGTTTAAAAGTTTGTTCTAATTGGCTTTCTCTGCTTAATCATTTGAACTGTGCAGGAAAGGAGGATACTGGGATATACAAAGTGTCCAACCCTTTCTGAACACCTGAAGTAAAAAGCAAAGCACTGTCCCACACCCCACTACAAAGTGGTACCTAGCTCCTTGGACTACAACCCTGGAGATCAGGGTTTGATTCCTTGCTTGGCCATGGAAACCCACTGGATGATCTTGGACATGTCACACATTCTCAGCCCCAGAAAAAGCTGTGATAGATTTGCCTTAGGATCGCCATAAGTTGGGAATGACTTGAAAGCACACAACAACAACCTACCACCTCCTGTTAACGAAAAGCAGAGGAGGAAATACATAATCACATCAGAGGAAGTAGAACCTCTACATCCCACTCACCAGCTTGAAGATGAGAGGATACTGGTATACACAAACCTATCGGAAAAGAAGGCAGAAAAATAGAAGGTGGCAGCATCTACCATTCTGCTGAAATTCTGCTGGACTGGATAGAGAAATGCAGCTTTGATGCATGGTTTCAACATTCTTGATTTAAGGGCAGCACATAACCCTCCAAATGTTCTTTTCCTCCTGACTTGGCACTCCGTAAGCAGAAATAAACTATGCAGCAGTACAAATAATCACAACTGTACCTACACTCTTAAGACAGAGCCCAAAGGATAAGATGGTTGTCATAGTAATGAGAGAATGACCAGGAACTCCATCTTGATGGCTAACACCTTTTGATTTCTCCCAGGATACACATAGCAATAAGTGTGTATTTCCCCATGCCTGTTTGACTCAGGGTCAGAACCAGAGAAGACATAGAGATGTGTTTGGATAGGATATGAAGAATATAAAAGCAATTTGTGGTACCCAACAAGAATTCACTATTTACCCATTCATAAGAAGCCCAAGGCACTCACAATTACAAGGTATTCAGACTTTACTGAGGGTAAGAGTCTAGAATTTCAAAGAACACTCAAATATTATTACAACCTCATTTTGTTACCAAAGTACTATAACTTCTTAGTTTTCTCCTCATGAAGAGAAAAAATTAAATAAATTCAGTTTTACTTACCAAGGTGAACTTTTAACCCTCCAGATATTTAGACTGCCATTTGCTTTGTTTTAAAAAGTGCTATAATATCCTGGGCTTCTGGGTAATTGAACAATTAGGGTGATTAATTGCATATTTGCAGTAAAAACAGAAAGACTACATGAATACCCAGGTTAAATATTTTCAGAAAATTCTATCTGCTGCTAGACATAACAAATACAATCAACTCAGCATGCAACTTAAAATTGATCAAATGGATGTTTGCTGATTTGGTCTGGAACTTAAGCCTTCTTAAAAGAAGTCAAAGTGTTTAAAAAAATAAACTTACAATGGATTGCATGAGGAAAGAGAAGTATTGACACATGAAGTTGATTTTATCCTATAACATTATTTTACTTTCTTGGGCACATTATTGTTTAAATCAGATGTGAGAGCATGCAGCAGGTAAAATATTTACTTGGAAGTAAATGTCCATCAACACAGAAGGATGCCCATCATAACAGTGGTCACACATACAGATTTTAATCAGGTGGTACCTAGGCATGCATCACACAACTGTACCTACATTACTATAACTATATATAGTTAAAGTTATACACACCATGTGGGTTAGTACAGTGGTCTACATATTTCCTTATTTGTTAAAATGGAATTTATTTATTTATTATTTATTATATCATATCTTCTTAGAATTATCATCTTTTGGAATTGTTCATTGACATAATAAGAGAAGCACCACAATGCCCTGAGTTCTGAACTCTAAGCAGTCTATTCAAAATGACTCCATGGTCCCTGGCACAGAGAGCTGCTGACAAGTCCAGGATAATCTCCACGGCTGCACTCCATCCATCTCTCTCTTTCTCATTCTGTAGCAAAATTTATGAATCTGGGCAAAAAAGACAAATGCAGATCTAAAGCCCAGCTGAATTAGATTCAGATAATTGATCTCACTCAGAACGTCTAGAACTGCACAGCTACTGCCATCCTCCTTGTTCAAGCAAATTGATCAGAGGAGAGATGCTGCTGATCAGTAGATGACTCTGGCAGCACTGTTAAGAATCTAAGAACAGCCCTGCCAGCTAAATCATGGTCTTATCAAGTCCCGCATTCTGCTCACACAGTACCCAAGCATGAAGTGGTTTGTTTGGCTACAATCTGCCAAAATCTGTCTAAAAGAACTGTGATTGGTATATAACGGATAAGGGATGTACTAAACACTACTGCCTGTCTAAAGTAATTAAACACAGCAGAGCTTTTTGGCAACTGTACAAGCTTACATCAATGGGTGTGGTATGAGTTTGTGCTTCTTTCTTTCTTTCTTTCTTTCTTTCTTTCTTTCTTTCTTTCTTTTTTCTTTCCTTTTTTGGTCAGCAGTTTCTAAAACAATTACAGTTAGACACTTCCCTGAGAAGCTAATGAATAATAGATTTACACAATTTTCTGCAATTTTGTTGAGCATTTACATTGTATTCAATACTGGAAAATGCATGTGAAGTAAACTATTTCAACAAAGCAACTGCCCATATACCTTTTTGAGGATTGTGGAATTACAAGGGAGAAAAAACCTAAATGTCCCCTAGTTTAATCCCTCACTGCTATGATTATCATGGAAACAGTCCTAAATCATCCTGCCTATACTGTATCAAAAGCAGAATCCAAAGAGAACTACCAAGCCAGATTTATTTTCAACATACACAAAAAATGCATTTAAGTACAGCAAATTCAGGTGATTCAAAGAAAGCCAGATTAACTCTGTAAGTTAGAGGGGTTTTTTAAAACTAGAATTCTAATGCCAGTAATGCAGATATAAAGTCAGTGCATGTGAACATCAAATACAGTGTGCCCTCCATATATGTGGAGGTTCTGTTCCAGGAACCTTCACATAAAACAAAAGAAAGCTTTCAGTCTGGCAACTTACTGCATTCCCACAATTTCTTTTCTGACAGGGATCCTTGAACAAGAGCTGCATGTCCAGCACATCTCTTTGTCGCCAATAGTGGGAAATGTTCATCCTTAAATTTCCACCTGCCTTATGGTTGAGGAGAAATAAAATCTACTTCCAGCAGACAGGCTTGTTGGTGTCTCTCATTCAGTCAGGCGCAGGTGCTCACCTGAAGGCCCACCTGTACAGCCGTGACACGCCACCACTCGAGGACTACCAAGCAGGCCAGCTACATGCACTCGCACCAGCGGTGGAGCCCTTCAGCAGCAACGGTGCCTGCAGTGAGCACATTTGGGCAACCGTGCTGTTACCGCTGTGGAAACTAAGGGGCGCTGAAGAGGAAGAACTGATGGCGGGACAGCAGGACTTTACTTTGTTATGCTACTGCGTGGAGGGCTAAGAAGGCATGACGGAGTCCAGGCTTCCTGAATTCTGACTCTCTGGCGGTGTACTCTCTGCCTTAGCAAGGCCCCAAATCATCTGTATAGCTGATAGGTAGCAAAAGCAACAAAAAAAAAAACCTGTGACATTTCTCACTTCTGAGACTATAGCACTGTCTGGTGTATTTCAACAACCCACTGTTCCCCTTTGATTTTCCTCTCCATTCTGGGTATTAGAGGTTTTCTGATAAAGACTTAGATAAGATCTTTGAGGGTCGTTAGTAAAAAATGTATCATAGAATCATAGAATCATAAAAACCATTGAATACCAAAGTTAGGATGGTCCATGCCATCTCACTTCCAATTTCTGTGTGTGGTTCTGAAATTTTGGCAGTGAAGAAAGCTGGTAGGAATAAAATCAAGTCATTTGAAATGTGGTGCTGTAGAACAGTTCTACAGATACTCTGCATTGTTAAAAAAACAAACAAATGGGTACTGGAGCAAACCAAGCCTGAACTCTTCCTAGAAGTCAAGATGACTAAACTGAAGCTGTCCCACTTTGGCCGTAACATGACTCCTTAGAAAAGACAATAAGGCTTGCAAAGTTGGAGGAAGCAAAGAAAGAGAAAGACCACATTATAGGTGGATAGGCTTAATCAAGGAAAACACCTCCCTGAATCCAAGACCAGAACAGGACTTTTGATTATAGGGTGAGTTGGAGATCTTTCATTCATAGGGTTGCTGTAAGTCAAAGTCAACTTGACAGCAGTCAACAACAACCCACCTATCTTTCCTTCCTAGCAGACCCACTCACCCAAATAAAACATTTCACTTTACATAATGGTCCAGGCTTAATCCTTAAAATGTGTCATCTGCAAGATGGGGTTGTTGTTTTTTTTGCTACTTTATAGTTCATGCTTTTTAGGAATCTACCCTCTTAAGTGGTTAATCAGGTTTACCAAGTTTCCAGATACAGACGCCCAAATTCTTCATAAGCAGTGTCCTGTTCTATCAGACTGCCAGAAAAAGAAATGCACTTTAGGAATTAGCTCAAAACAAAGCTTACAGAAGGCCATAAAAATAGATATATCCCAATCAATGAGAGAAATGTTCTAGAAAAGGCTAAAATGTAATGTTAAGTTGTAAATACCTGCAAAGCTTTCACTCATGAATATATGACCTTGTTCTGCTGTTCCTAGTAGTATATCCATCGTTAGCTATGCTGCTGGGACTGATGAGAGTTGCAATCCAGTAACATCTGGAGGCCTGCATGATTCTTATATGATCTATGGACAAGGGGCCTAGTCCATAGACTTTTATGATAATTAAGTGTGGCCTAAGGAACTTGGCAGCCTGAGGCAGTGAAGTTGCCCACACCTGCCATAAATGAAGATCTCTAGTAGCCTCAGTACATGTTCTCTACCATTTTAGTTCTGAATCTGAGAATAAAACTTCTTTAAAAGCTGATCTTGTGATTTTAATAATGTTAAAAGAAATGGTAAATGGGTAAACAGAGATCTAGGATCACTGCTGCTCATTATTATGTTATCTGAAGGACGAACTAGACCAACAAATGGCAGCCTCCTCTCCCAAAGCACATCATACAGAAGTCAACAACAACAACAATCCTTCTCTCTCTCTCTCTAGATTTGCTGCCTTTTTATTTGCTGCCTCAGTCAAATGATACTCCTGGCCTTGTCAGAAGTGCTCTTCCTCAATTTGTTTGTTTCAGTTTGCATAGCAGAACATCTACTGCGCTGGATTGTGACCAAACTGTTCTGCACCATAAAGCTGTTTGTACTGGTTGACTGAAGATCTGAATAAAGAATTCTTTTGCTACACACAGTGACAGGATGAAATAAATCCTGATTAAAATGCCTGTCACTTTGAATGTTCTTTAAAACCTTTCAAAATAGTGAAAATTTTGTTAACTGCACTGCTGTTGCTCAAGAAGCTAGTCCAGTGGAAATTGTTTCTAAAAAATTTTCTCTATGTTACAGGATGATGGGATAGTTTACATCCCTTAATAATTTTGAATTTTCTATTATTTTCTTCAAAAAGAACAGTAGCAATTACCTTTACATGTAAGTATCCCTGGCCGTTTCCGCATTAAACTGTCATAGTGCTATTATTCCACTCTCAACATCCTAGGGAATCCTGGGATTTGCAGTTTAGGAACTTCCTAAACTGCAAACCCCAGGATTCCCTAGGATGTTGAAAATGGAATAATTGCACTTTAACAGTCTAGTTCGGAAATGCCCCTTGTTAACTACCTGCACTCTTTCCCAAAGTATCTAAAATCTGACTGTAGAACAACAAAAAGAAGTACCAAAATACAAGAGTAGTATTAACATTTTAATATATTTCATTCCAATGTATACAAATAAAACTAATCTATAATTCTTAACAGGTCTTTTAACAACAGGTAACAAGAAATTAAAATGAGTGTTTTCATCCTTATCCAAATATTGTCCCTACATTATTACTAACATTATCCTGTTTCAACTTTGTATTGGGTAAGAACTGTGTCTTTTCTAATAGAGATGGGTTGAGGCATTAGGTGACAGTAAAAAAGGTGACACCTGGGGACCACGTAAACACATATTCTTATATACTGTTTTGTTCTCTATTTATAAGAATAGAACTATTTAGAGCACATAGATTCAGAGGCAATACCGTATTAGTATAACCGCGAAAAAGATCTGTTCCATCTCTATTTAAAGTTGTCTCTACCTTCAAGTAAAGTCATCAGGGGTGTATCCACATTGTACAATTATAGCAGTCTGTTACCAATTTAACTGACCTGGCTCTGTCTTATGAAATCCTGGGATTTCTAATTTGCTGAAGTACTTAGCATTCTGTAGTGCAGTAATTCTAAAATTCTGGTCTTCCAGATGTTTTGGACTTCAGCTCGCAGAAGCTACAGGTAATGGTCAGGGTTTCTGGAAGCTGAAGTCCAAAATAATGAACTGACCAGATTTGAAATCTATTGTTCAAGTGCACTCCCCTAAACTACAGCATGAGATCTTTCTACCAAACAAGTCTGAGTCCTATAAAACTACAAATCATCCTCTTAAAATATATACATCCTTTGCTAGAACTCTTTTCACCTACAAAATGTAGTATTTACATATAATTTGGAGCTTTAACTGTTAAAAGCCCTTCTTCTTCACTTAACAGTAGCTTGTTATTATATCCAGTTTTCCTTCCTTTTAAGGCAGGTCCACAAATAAACCTGCATTCTAACGTTAATCATAGCAATGCATTAGCTGGTATTGCCTGTATCCAAACTAACAAATCTTATCAATCAATTACAAATGTGTTTTCATCCTGTATCATTAGAAGATAGACAATAGATGGGCATTCAACAGATGAGTGCTTCCCTGTAACTGTGCCTAAATTTAAGGCAGGCTTCCTCAACCCAGTGATTTTAATATGCCAGACTACAACCTCCATCATCCCTAAGCAGCCTGATTGTTTCATCATTGTAATGGCTATAGATGGTAGGAATTGTACTACTACCTCTGGAAGGCATCAAGTTGTGGAAAGGTAGTTTAGGGAGAATGTTTCCCTGCTGATATCCCTATTTTATAAATACAAATGTTTGTACTACAACTCTGTATGTATGCAAAACTTCCACTGATAAAATACCACTTGCCTCACCCACCCACATTTCCTGAAGCCCTATCCAAAGGTTTGAACTAAACAACATAAATGGCTGTAACTCCAGAGATGGGTAATGCAGCAAGCTTTTCAGAAAAAGAACCAATCTCCTGAGATTTTAACTGCAGCCTGATGCAGAACAATTGGTAGTTGAAGGTTTCCATACTGTGGAAATAAGCATTATCATCTGCTATTCAGCAAATATCTGTTATAAAGGTGCACAACAGACAACTCAACCTGGCAAGTGTTTATTTGCTTCAAAACTACAGGCTGCAAGATAGTTTTTTGGGGGGATAAAATGTAGTTGCTCAGCACACTGTATTCCCTAAAATCTGTATGAGTACAAGTGGGCCTGCATGAGCCCCCTGACATGTGGCCAGAAAAAGACCACAATGTCATCAGTAAAGACTGCTCTTCCTAAATTTCAACTGTGATAGCAAGTGGGGGAAATTCCTGTTGTGGCTAATACCTGATATACCAAGAGTTGTGAACAGAACAACCTGAATGCATTCATGTTCTAAAAGTATAAAGCTATACTAGGATTGGTGACAGCAAGGACTCAAACCAAACAACACTTTCAAGAACACATTATACGAAGGGAACATTTCAACATGGATTTGTTAGTGGAATTAATTCTTAGTGTACGAGGAACAATCTTGATGGTTATCCTCCTGTGAAGATGGCTGGCTGTGTTCACACATGACTCCAGAATCTTGGCTATCTGTCGTGGCAGCTGAAACACAGAAGCAGAAAATAATCTAGAACTTTGATCTGACTATTTTAACTTCTTTCGTGTTTACAAGGAATTCCAAAGGTGTTTTCAAACAGTATTTTTTTTAAAAAATCTTGTAATATAAAACTGTTTAAAAAAATAAGTATTCTGATATTTTTATCATAGAGTCATAGAACCAAAGAGTTGGAAGGGGTCTCATAGTCTATTAAGTTGAACTTCCTTCCCCTTCAATGCAGGAACTCCAGCTATAGCATCCCCTGCATGTAGCCATCTAGCCTCTATTTGAAGATGTCCAGAAAAGTCTCCACCATCTCTCTAGGCATTGGTTTCATTGCCAAAACGTTCTCACTGTCAAGAAGTTCCTTATAAAAATTTTGTCAAAATCTACCCTCCTTATAACTTAAAACCATTAGACCTAGTTCTGCCCTCTGAAATAGCAGAGAACAAGTCTGCCCCCTCTCTGAGACAGGCTTTGAGGTATTTAAAGAGTGCAATAATGTCATCCTTCAGTCTTCTCTTCACCAAGCTGACCATGCCCAGTTCTTTCCATCTTTCCTCGTATGTTTTGTTCTCTATATCGTCCTTGCTGCCTTTCTTTGAACCTACTCCCATTTATCTACATCCTTCCTAAAATGAGGCATCCTCATCTGTTTATATTTAAACATATTGATTAAACTCATCTGTTTATATTTAAACATACTTTTTAAACATTTTGTTGTTTAAACAGGCCAACTCTCAAATTACTACTGCAAAGAGATTATTACTTCAAATTATGAGTGATTTTTTACTTACTTAATATTCAAATAAGTTATTAAACACATTCTTAATATTTCAGATAAAGGAATCAAAATATGTAGATGTTTTGTATGCATGCACATTATTATTTATTTTTTTAAGAGTAACTTCTTGTGCAGTTTGCCCACTTTTGGCTAACTCAAATAATAGACATCAAATATTTATAACTCCACTTCAGGGAGTAAAGTATAAAAACTATTGGCTATGTTCTTTGAGAATATGAAGTGTTCATACTGTAAATCTAGTTGGGAGTCCTTTTCATGTAAAAATGTGTAACAGCTGCTTGCTCCAGGGTTTAAAAAACAATTAGTTACATGCCAGATAAGCCATATTAGGATTGTACATCTTCAAAATTATGCACATATGGCTGCACCATAGGCATTTTCACAGCTAAAGATGCCTGCATTTAATGGAGAGGTCAAAAAAGTCTGTCATTAATAGCCAAAACATGTCAGCATTTGCTATCAACAGCTAGAGAATGCACTCTGGTGAGTAATTAGAGAAGAGAGCATCTTGTCAGCAAAGGCTGAAAAGTACTTACATAGGGCTTCTATCAAGGAAAAAGTTGTTCCCATTTTGGGGTGAGCAGCTTTCCAGGTTGAGACAAACTGCTACTATAAAGTGAACAATTTTTCAGTCATCCTAATTATGGGTATGAAACAGCATGCAGTGTGGTCCTTCCTGGATCATACAGCTTCAGAAAGTATATTTAGGTCACATATCTTCTTCATAGGAAAAAAACAATATTCCCCATATATGTCTGGGAAAATAAACTAGGGTAACTGGAACACTCAAACAATAACAGATGTACAGTGTCTTATTTTTTTCTGCCTCTTTAACTTAGGTCTCAGTTGGCCTGGGTCAAGGTGGGGTAGGAAAAGTTGTCCCAAGTTGTATACTACAGGTACACTTTGGAGTGGGGGAAAATGTTGAAAACCTGCAGGTTGATAACGTCTTTGAAATATTCTAGAATTTGTCTGTGTGTCAAGAACATGAGCCAGCCAAAGATAAGCGCAAAAGAGGTACCATTTTCTCATACACTGGGTCCAAAATATGAAACTAAGAAAAGTATTGGGGGGAGGGGTGGGAGGAGGGGTGGGGAAAAATATGGATTAGACTGTGATATAGGTAATAAGACAGACATTAATGAAGATAGATGGTTAATAAGATCAGAGAAGGAAGTAGAAGGGTATAAATAAAAGAAGAAAGTATGCGAAAGTGGATGATAGGAGTGTGATGGGTGGTAACCGGATGGAAGAATGAAGGAACGACAGAAGATTTTAGACGGGGATTGGAAGGAGTATGAAAAGATGGTTTTGGAAAATAATGTCTGTGATTTGAATGTTAAATCTGTTTTTGTAATTTAAGGTGTAATAAAAAAAGAAAAAAAAGAAAAAGAAACTAAGAAAAGTAAAATAAAGGATTATCTTTGTAAAGCTGTTATTTGCTATATACAGAATTTTAAAGTAGTGCTTAAAAGAGTGTTCTTTGCTGAGTCAAGATAAGCAGGAGTTAAATGTTTCCAGAAGACAAGATGACTGTAACCAAAGAGATACCTAAGTAGGAATAAAAAGGATGACTTATGAATTTGAAAAAGCAATTCAGTTTTAAACTCTGTTACCGGACATATTTCAGGCATGGAAGACTGCTAGCGGTGAAGATTTGAGAAATGATTTTAAGATACTCTTATGCGTATGCCAATAAATTGCTGTTCAGAAGAGATGCCACTATAGATTTGCTTTCCCTTAAAGCTATATTGGATCTCACTTTGGGAATGGACAAACAGAAATTAATAGCCTGGATATTCAGGAGCTGGCTCACAATAAGGATGAATAATTAAAAAAGAATTTTTGAGACAGACACCCTGGGGGCAACAGCAACTGGAAGTCTTTGGATGCACAACAGGAATATATGTGGAAATTATCATCTGCACACAGATCTATGTAAAGTGTACAACCAAAATAATGTGTGACCTTACAGCATTTGCCTGTACAGCTGTAGGCTGCTGAACAGCAAATGAGTATCAGTTAAGTCAGGGGATGAGAAAAGCCATCTATGTGAGACCTAGTGAATTCATAAAATCCCAACATTTTACTACATGTACATGTTCCAAAGATCAGCATTATGTCTTGCATAATTAAAGATTGTAAATACTCACTAGATGTTTCCTTTGTAGCTTCCGTCACAACATTGAGTTGGAGAGGTGGTGGAATATAGTGAATCCCTGGAAGAAAGCTCGGAGGTATGAAAGGTGACAGCGGAGTATAATAAGCTGGTCGAAAATCACCACCTGCATCTTGTCTCTGCTTTAAAAAATATGATTTTGAGGATATGAACTGGGCTATCATGTAAACTAGTAGACCAGTAAGGCTAATCCTCAGTAGTCCAAGTCAAAATATATTTTTTACAATTATATCACCTTAAAAAATATGCTTACAGTTATGTGGCATGAATAACATAATCCAGCTTTTCTTAACCTGAGGTTTGCAGACCCCTGGGGGTCTGCAGAGACCTCATAGGGTCCACATAAGATTGCCAAACAACCTGGAAAATGAGGAAAATCCCAGATTTAAGGGACTAAAAATGTTCTGGACAGTTGCAGCCGGCTGATGCAGCATGTCCTGCATTCTTCAAAGCCTGTAGTGATGGTGGGGGCAGCAGCAGCACTGACATGCTGGGGGGCATCTCATCCTGTGCTGGAGGCTCTGGGTGCTACTGAACAGGCGCACCAGAGCTCAGAAGACAGGAAGATGAGAGAAGAGCCCAGAAGACAAGGGAAGACAGCCAGTCCAGGCCTTTTGTGGCGAATGTGGCAACACTGCTTGAGACCACGGCCAGGCTTCCAAGCAGCCGTGAGGACAGAGAGGAGACCCTTTATTCTTGTGGCAACTTAGAAGTGAAGTGGTGAGGATCTCAGCACTCCTTTGGGGGAAGCGCAAAAGAAACATCATTTCCCTTTGAAGGCACATCAAGAGAGCACCTACCCTCTCTACTCTCTTGGTGCTTCTTCCAAGGGAAACAGCATTTCCCCTAAAGCAGTACCAAGACCCTTACCTTCCAGGTGCTGCTTTGGGGGAAAGGGCAAAAGAAATTATTCTTTAAGGCCTGCCTCCCATTCATAACCTTCCTTTAGGGCTGTGGTTCTTACCCTTTTCGATATTTACGTAGTTTGTTGCTGGGGTCCCCCCAAGACTTAACTCAAGATTTAAATATTTACATTTAGATTTAAATAGTCTAATATTTATTTAAATATTTATTCATTTGTTACAGGTTTCTGGAGACTAAGACTTAAATTCCTGCTGAGATACTGGGTGACCTTGGGCAAGTCTCATTTTCTCAGCCTCAGAGGAAAGCAAAAGTAAACCCTTTCTGAACAAATCATGCCAAAAAACAAAACAAAACAACAACTGTGATAGTTTCACCTTAGAGTTGCCATAAATCAGAAATGACATGAAGGCACACAAAGTGCTGCTGACAGCAGGAGCTTCTTTCTATCCATCATATCTCTCCCCTTTGAAAAGGCTACCCTGAGGCAAACCTATCACAAAGGTTTTCTTTGCAAGATTTGTTGGCTTTGCCTTTCTCTGAGGCATCTGCCCAAGGTTACCCAGTGGATTGTCATGGCTTATTGGGGATTCAAACCCTGGTCTCCAGAGTCATAGTTTGGGCACACACACACATTCCTGCTGCCCTTCCTCTTTTGTCAGGGATGCGGCAGCAGGATATGTGTGCATGTGCCCAAACTGCTCCCTTCTTTGGAAAGAAGAGGGCAGTTCTAGCACTCACAACCCCACCCCTGCTGCACCATCCCTGTTACTGTTGCTGCTGTGGATGTCCAGCAGCAGGGCTTGGTGGACCCCTGTGAGGGCTCCGTGGACCCCTAGGAGCCCCTGGACTCCAGGTTAAGGAACACTGCTTTAGATAATTCCAATTTATTCTACTCTCCTGGCACTCAAAGGATCTCAGCATGCTACTCCACAGATCATTAACAAGCCTCCTTTCTACTTGAAGTATAAGGGAGAGCCACTACTAAGCAACTTTAAACAAATATTTGAATATTTAAAGCTAAATTTAAATGTCTAAATCTTGAGTTAAGTCTTGGGAGCAACAAATTATTTTTATAGGGGGTCCCTGGTAAAGAAGAGGTTAAGAACCACTGATATAATCTGTTGACTATATTCTTGCACAATGAGGGAAATAATGAAAACTCTCACTTTGGGATAGTTACATATTATTAACACATTACTTTTAAATATAAATAATAATTTTTAATCATTGAGAATGTTGAAGGATGGTCAAGACTCCCCATCTTCCTTGTCCAAAGTAACTATCAGTACCACTTGGTACTACATCTAAAGAAATGGGTTTATATCCATGAAAGCTCATGTGAAAAGAAAAACCGGTTAGTCTCTTTTTCAAATGATCTCCCACCAGAAGAACATGACATTATGTTGTTAAGTCCCAGCCAAAGGGGCAGGTAAGTGCCTTAGCTTCTTAGTTCTAGCATGAACACATTGAAACCCCCTTCTGTCAAATTTCATCTGATTTAATTTTGGTTATAAAGTAAGTCAGGCAGAATTTGGTTGGGGGAAAACAATTAAACAACTATTAAACAGTTAAATTTCACAGAACTAAAGGGACATATTTTGCACACTCTTTGAAGTTACTGCTGTGTTGTTTCTCTTTGTTCTCTCTGAGACTGTCAGTGACGTAATCAGCTAAAAACATTAACTTTTTTGGACTGTCAGTGACGTAATCAACTAAAAGCATTAACTTTTTGGAGGTACAGACAAATCCATGCAGACAACACAAAGCTGCTTTAAGCAGTGCCACCGTGGAGAAAACATAACTTACTGGCACCGAAGCAACACTCCCTGGCCCATGAGAGCTAGAAAGGTGCCTGTAACCTGTTTGCAGTGGTAGAACAGGGGCAGGTGTTGGGCCTCTGTAGCCTGGCTGGTTGATGGCAAATCCCAAGGAGAATGGATGATAAGGATACATCCCAGGGTATCCAGGAAACATTTTGGGAGGCTCTCTCTCCAGAAATTCTGGGCACATAGCTGCGCATTCTTGAGGCACAGTAGGATGGTCTAGAATGAAAATGGAACAGAAAGGCTATACAGTGTTCATCAATTAGTGTCTGCAAAGATGTATATGAGATTACTACATAGTTTAATAGCTCCAAAGTGTTGTGCTCTTTCGTAAATATTCACAAAGATACTGTTAGGTGTCCTCTCAACTACATGAAAGTTGCTCAATGCTTGGAATTTTGTTTGTTTTGTTTTTAATTACATTTCCATGGCTATCCCAGCCAAGATGACCAGTAGTGAGGCCATTTCCGCACTAGCCTGTTATAGCGCGATGATTCCACTTTCAACATCCTCTGGAATCCTGGGATTTGCAGTTCCCGAAACTGCAAACTCCAGGATTCCAGAGGATGTTGAAAGTGGAATCATCGCGCTATAACAGGCTAGTGCGGAAATGGCCTGAGTCTAGTTGTACCTGTCAGAAGTACGGTAGTTTCTCTAAGCTGCTTATCTATTAAAAACTCTGCAGCACTAGAATATTACTTATTGCACCGATCAAAAAGCCATACTGTATGAGAGACCCACACAAATCGGACCTCATTTAAATTGTTGAGTTGTTTGTATACTCTTACAATCCTGTAGAGCTGCTTATGGATTCTGAGTTCCTGTACAACTGTGGAAATGTGTAAAAAAATACCCGTTAGTCACAGATTAGTAGTTAAAATATAAAACTGACATCATGTAGTATTGAAACAAAGTTATAACTGTACCCTGGCTTATGAATTTGCAGAACCTGAAAACAAGAGATATACCGGCTTTTTTTTTTTTTAATGATTTGGTACAGTGGAAAACAACCCCAAAGATATATACTGATTTGGAGAATAAACTCATTTTTTTCATTTCTCATGGGTAACAGGTAAAGTGCCAAAGGGTAAATCCAATGTTCAGAAAACCTAAATGTATGATATCAAACTGCAAAGATAAATTGCAGGGTACATTAATAGTGTGTAGTCTAGACTCAAACCAGCAGAAACCAAAGAATACATGCAGATGAAGCAAATTATTGATGAGACTAAAGGCAGATACTGTATAATAAAAGTTATTTTTAAAGGTGAAGCAAAACTGAAAAATTAAAAATCAAGAAGTGTTAAAGAGCTTGAATACAGCATTTTGCAATATCTCAGGTTTACTTTTTTTTCCCAAAGGGCTTTGGATTTTTTAAAAAACATATCTTCTTGATTTAAGACAGGAGTATTAGTTATCAGCTAGCTCAGTCTAATATATTCTAAGCTTCTGTTCCTAATTACAAAGTCCTTTTAAAAAATTCTTAAGTGCAATGGTGTTTTAAACCCTTAAATTCGTTTTAATTTTTATGAGTAAATTCAATTTTGATATTTTACTTACAATGCCCCCACAAAATTCAGTCCCAATAATTTTTTTCCAAAGCACATCTTCTGTGTTCTCCACTCCAAGTGCAAAAAGAAAAGATCAGTAAAGGCTAAACTGATGTCCCAGGTTACAGCCTGATTGTTCTTACTGCTTTTTATAACTTTATAAACACTCTGTTTTAACAAGTTTAGCAGTAGCTTCCTAGTTTATGTGTAGGGGCTGTAAAATGCTTACTCTCTTAAAGGTGCTGCCTGTAATACACAACACAGCTCAACCTTATTCCCAGTCCATGTCTTGTTAAATCTTGTTGCTCCACTGTCAATTCACTTCTGTACAGGGCGTTCTGTACAGAAATGCTTGCTGAATAAATCTGATTTTGCAACAATGAAACCTGAACATAACAGCCTCCAAAGTTTAAGTGCTGCAGCTACAAAGTCCTCAAGAAGGATATGGAAGCTGCCAACAAACAAACAAACAAACAAACAAACCCAACTTTTTCAGGGAAAAAGCAATCTCAAACAGCACTCCCCCTCAGCCTATACAGAAAACATACCAACCTTCAGGGCAACTGATAGGTAGAAAATGTGGGCACATGCATCCTAGGAAAACAATGACCATGGACATATAAACAGTTGCAGAAGAAATATGGATGGTGTACCTACCCATATCTATGAATGTTGGAGAACTAGGTTTCGGTGGTACCTGGTTAGTCTTTGTTCTGGTAGATTGGCCAGCTGATGAAGTCAGCTTAGCTCCTTCCTGCTCAGCAACATTCCCAGAAGTGTGGGGTTCGGAGATGTTCAGCCCTGAGCCCTTTTTACCTCCAGGTGTGGTTACCTCCTGTACAATGCTGGAGCTGCAGTGAACAGGCATTAGTGTTTCCCTAGGTGGTGAATCTGGCCCTTGCCTCTTCAAGGCCTTCTGAGCAGCCATTATCTTCTGTCTTTCGGTGATCAGAGCACACTTCTCGCAGGGGCAGTGCTTCCACCGGCAGTGGCCTGCATGGCCTTTTACTGGTACCACAAAGCCATGGTTCCGGCAGCGTGAACATTTAGGAGCTCGAAGGGCCTGAGCTGCATCTTGGAACTCCATGGGCACAGCTGTCTCTAGTCATGAACAAATATTGAAGTGATAAAGCCTAGACTGAAATCTGTTCTCAGAGTTTGCAGCAAATGGCTACAATATGGCAGTTAACCCTGGGCCTAGCATAGAGAAAAGAGGAATGCTGCCTCAGGTGGAAAGAAAAAGAATCCGCATGCCAACCACCAAGTTCAGTAGTCCCCGCCCAAAGGAGCTGTGTAAAAAATAAATAAAAAAAAATGATAGAAATCTTCATTTAACAGACTGTGTTTTGAAACAGGGTGATCTCTGAAAAACATTGTTTAAAAATTAAACTTCAGCATGGTGTTCCAAGGCTTTGCAAAGCATTCCCAAGCTTATAGATTTTGCTTTATTCCAAATAGAATGGGCCCTTGGTTTTAGAGCCACAGCAGGTACCTGTGATCAAAAGAGAGAAAGCTTTGCAAAGTGGCTTTGCAAAGATAAAATTGATTTAAGAAGTAAGATGCACAACTTCGTGCTTCAGTGTAGATTGAAGAGGGGAAGCATCCATTCTTTGTGGAGGGAGTTCTTCACTTTGTTCTGATAGACTGGCCAGCTGATGAAGTCAGCTTGGCTCCATCAGGCTCAGCAATATTCTCAAAAGTGTGGGGTGGCAAATACCTCTGCGGGCCATCTCTGCTGCTGTTCAATTCAGATTTTATATATGTGGTTGATTTAAACTTTACCTACCACACTTGTTTAAATTGTAAGGTGTAAGCAATGGTAAACTGAAAATGTATAACAGATGCAAAACTACATCAGGCTTCTCTATTTCCTTCCTTCTCTGTTTCCTGTAATTGAAGTCCAGAGGACATTATGAGGATCTTTGTCTACTTCTCAGTATGAATTAGCTCTTCAACAATATAATTATCACCTTGAGCATACTGTAGGAGACAGAAGGTGTGAAATGATTTGTTACAGGAGGGAATTAAGTTCATCCTTCACCTGTAGGGCAGGATGAGACATATTCTCCAATACCTTCAATATAACATATTTACAAAAAGAATATTTGTTTGTATATCTTGATACAGGCTTTCCCCGCTTTTCTGACAGGTTAGGGACTGGAGCACTGTCAGAAAAGAAAATTGGTCAAAAAGGAAAATCTATTTTGGGATTATGAAGAGATTAAGAAGATTTGCTTGGGACTGAGCATACATACTGCTTGCAAAGCCTCACAGCTGGCTTGGCACCTTTCCCCCCTCTCAGCTCACTTTGCAAGCAGCACACACAATGTACATGCAATCTCTCCCAAATGAGACTCTGTAGGCAAGAATAACTGACAGGAAATTTTTGTTTCAACACTTGCAAGTTATAGACAAGTTCCATTAATTTAACAATGGGTCTTCTCTTTCCATAGGCAAGACTTGGGACTATGTGCGTGTATGCATGTGGTCCCGCATAAGCCTCCTTAGCCAAAAAAAGTTGATGAAAGAGCAGACCCCTCATCAAAGTTAATGGAACTTTCCTGCAATTTGCAAGTGTTGAAACAACAGAACATCAAGAAACAAATCAATAAAAAGCATGGGACACTTTTATAGGTTTATATCTTGTTTTCATAAAATAAATACTATAAAAACAACTGTGAACTTTCAAATATTTCTGTATGTTAATAATAATAATAATAATAATAATAATAATAATAATAATAATAATAATAATAATGCCTCAGGCAAATATATTATTTTAGTCAGTTTTCTGTTTCCAATAGAGTCCGGGTCTTTCTTGGTTGTTCTTTTATTGTTTGACGTGGCTACACGATTTAACGTAATTCAGATAGTCATATAAACATCATTTGACTAATACGTTTGTGGTGAATAAATGCCCAAGTGTCTCAGTTATTCTTTCTAAAAACTCCCTCCTACTGAATAGCTATTCCAATTTCCAAATTACATAGAAGCTCCATCAATTTGACAATGGGTCTGCTTTTTTTGTTGGCAAGACTTTGAACTGTATGTGTGTGTGCAAGTGGTCACAAACAAGTCTCCTTAGGCAAGAAGAACTGATGAAAGAACAGGCTTCTCATCAAATTAAGGGAGCTTGTCTAAGAGCCTTATGGCACCTTAAGGGCTAACATGGGAAAGGGCAATAGTAGAGGTCAACAACTGGCTCCGCACATGGTGCCGCCAACAACGGTTTGGGTTTTTGGAACATGGCCTGAATTTCCATGAACATGGGCTTCTGGCGAGGGATGGGCTGCACCTCACAAAACTGGGCAGGAATGTTTTTGCAAACAGTCTTGCAAGGAAGATTAAGAGGTCTTTAAACTAAGATCCACTGGGGAGGGAGACAATATTATTCAGGGCAAGGACTCAGAGAACACAGGGGGAAAAGGCCCAAATGATACTGGACAAGTAGTACAAGCGGCCAATGGCGGGAGGAGTAGAAACAATAGTACAGGACTTGCAGGAAGGGCCTGGGGACTTAAGTGTCTCTACACTAATGCAAGGAGTATGGGAAACAAGCAGGATGAGCTTGTACTCCTAGTACAAGAAAATAAATACGATTTGATAGGCATCACTGAGACCTGGTGGGATGAGTCTCATGATTGGAATATAGGAATAGAGGGGTATAGCCTATTTTGTAAAAATAGACCAAACAAGAAAGGAGGAGGAGTAGCCTTGTATGTCAAGGATGTTTTCACCTGTGAAGAGATCCTGGGCTTAAACCCAGAAAGCCAGGTAGAGAGCATTTGGGTAAGAATTAAGGCAGCGAGAAACAATAGGGATATTCTGGTGGGGGTTTACTACAGACCTCCAACCCAGGCTGAGGACTTGGATGACGCCTTCCTCAACCAAATGACTGAACATTCAAAGAGGAGAGATACAGTAATAATAGGAGATTTCAATTACCCGGATATATGCTGGCAGTCAAACTCTGCCAAGACAGCAAGGTCCAGCAAGTTTCTTGCTTGTCTTGCAGACAACTTCATGGTCCAGAAGGTGGAAGAGGCCACAAGGGGATCAAATATTCTAGATCTGGTCTTGACCAACAGGGATGACCTTGTGAATGAGGTAGAAGTGGTTGGATCTTTAGGGGGGAGTGACCATGCCCTGTTGGAATTTAGCATTCAGTGGGAAGGAGAAGATAAGGGTAGCCAGACACTCGTCTTAGATTTTAAAAAAGCGGACTTCTGTAAACTTAGGGAGCTGCTGGCTGGAATTCCGTGGTCAGGAATAGTGAAAGGGAAAGGAGTTCAGGAGGCATGGGAGTTCCTTAAAAAGGAGATACTGACGGCACAGTCTAAAACTGTGCCAATAAGGAGGAAAAATGGAAGGCATCTGAAGAAACCAGAATGGTTGACTAAAGAACTCTCAGCTGAGCTAAGAGTTAAGAGAAACACGTATAGGAAATGGAAGAAGGGGGAAACCACCAAGAAGAATTTAAGCAAGTAGCCAGGAGATGTAGGGAGGAGGTCAGAAAGGCTAAAGCACAGAACAACTTAGGCTGCAAGACATTAAAAACAATAAAAAGGGTTTTTTTAAATATGTCCGCAGCAAAAGGAAAAAGAAGGAGACAGTAGGGTCGCTACGCAGAGAAGATGGCGAATTACTCACAGGGGGGAGAGAAAAGGCAGAGCTACTTAACACCTTCTTTGCCTCCGTATTTTCCCAGAAGGATACAAGCACTCAACCTGGCGGTAGGGGAGCAGGGGAGGAAGCAGAGGAAATGAGGCACTTAATAAGTAGAGAGGTGGTACAGGAATACCTGACCGCATTGGATGAATTCAAGTCTCCAGGGCCAGATGAATTGCATCCTAGGATATTAAAAGAGCTGGCAGAGGTCATTTCGGAACCGCTTGCTATAATTTTTGAGAAATCTTGGAGGACAGGGAAGTTCCAGCAGATTGGAAGAGAGCAAATGTTATCCCCATCTTCAAGAAGGGAAAAAAAAGGACCCAAATAATTTCGCCCAGTCAGCCTGACATCGGTACCCGGAAAGATCCTGGAGCAGATCATTAAGCGTTCAGTTTCTAATCATTTAGAAAACAACGCAATAATCACGAGAAGTCAACATGGATTTCTCAAAAATAAGTCATGCCAGACTAATCTGATCTCTTTTTATGATAGAGTTACTAGCTTGATAGATGAAGGGAATGCTGTGGATGTAGCATATCTCGATTTCAGTAAGGCCTTTGACAAAGTTCCCCATGACATTCTTGCATCGAAGCTAGTAAAATGTGGGCAAAGACAGGGCTACTGTTAATTGGATATGTAATTGGTTGACCGACCAAACCCAAAGGGTGATCACGGATGGCTGCTTTTCATCCTGGAGAGAAGTGACTAGTGGGGTGCCACAAGGTTCTGTCCTGGGCCCAGTGCTGTTCAATATTTTTATCAATGACTTAGATGAAGGAATAGAGGGCATGTTCATCAAATTTGCAGATGACACCAAATTGGGAGGGGTTGCTAATATGCCAGAGGACAGGATCAAAATTCAAAATGACCTGGATAGATTGGAGAGCTGGGCCAGGGCGAACAAAATGAAATTCAACAGAGAGAAATGTAAGGTCCTACACTTAGGCAGAAATAATGGAATACAGAAAATATAGGATGGGGGACACGTGGCTGGATAGCAGTACGTGTAAAAAGGGATCTAGGAGTCTTCATAGACCACAAGCTGAACATGAGTCAGCAGTGTGATGCGGCAGCCAAGAAAGCCAATGCAATTCTCGGCTGCATCAACAGGAGTATGGTGTCTAGATCGAGGGAGGTACTGGTACCACTCTACTCTGCTTTGGTTAGACCCCATCTTGAATACTGTGTCCAGTTCTGGGCACCCCAATTCAAGAAGGATATTGACAAGCTGGAGCAAGTCCAGAGGAGGGTGACCAAAATGGTGAGAGGCCTGGAAAACATGCCCTATGAGGATAGACTGAGAGAGCTGGGTATGTTTAGTCTGCAGAAAAGGAGTTAAGAGGGGACATGATAGCCATGTTTAAATATTTGAAGGGATGCCATGTAGAGGAAGGAGGGGGCTTGTTTTCTGCTGCTCCAGAAACCAGGACAAGGAGCAATGGATTCAAGCTGCAGGAAAGGAGATTCCACCTGAACCTCAGGAAGAACTTCCTGACAGTCAGGGCTGTCCGGCAGTGGAATCTGCTGCCTCGGAGAGTAGTGGAGTCTCCTACCTTGGAGGTTTTTAAGCAGAGGCTTGATGGCCATCTGTCGGGAGTGCTTTGAGGGTGTTCCTGCATGACAGGGAGTTGGACTGGATGGCCCGTGTGGTCTCTTCCAACTCTACATTTCTATGATTCTATGATTCTATGTCTAATTTGGTGTAAGTTTTTGTGGGCTTTAGGCCACTTCATGGAATGCATGGAGTCCAGATAGCAGTTGTTAAGCTAAAGAATGCACAAAGGAAGATATATTACTGTTTTCCTTCTTACTAGAGAAAGGGCAACTTAATGTCTTTGTGGCTGATCTAAATCAGAAGGACCTGCTTTTCATTTGTTGTCTTCGGAAACTCTGCTTAGCATTCTGCGACAGAGATGCACGTAGGGTGGTCAACAATACTGTCCAACAATTCACAGATGGAAAATGAGACACATGTGACCAAGCAACATCAATATCTATTAATGAGGAAGAACATAGAAGCTAGGAAAGGCTGCATCTGTTTGCTTTTTTTAAAAATCACTTTGTATTTTTAATCACTTTGCATTTTTTCTTAGCAGTAGGGGCACTGGGCCTGTGGAGACAAAACACTCACTGTTTTCCCACAAGCACCAGCAGCAGTGTAGGATCTGCCAAAATTCCCCACATATCACATGTCCTGTAAGGAAGGTCCCACAGAAACAGTAGCAATTACTGCTGCTACTAGGCACAATTTTGCTGTCTGGCCACCAAAATATTTACCCCCTTGACCCTATTTAGTCAGATTTTACAAAAATTCTGGTCCCAAACATCTTTATGCAACCCACTGACCCAGAAACATTTCTAGATTGTCCCCCTTTGCCAGTCTTGCCTCTGTGTCATCACAAGGGCCCACACTCAAGACAAATGCTTGCTTTCTGGTCTTAGGTTTTGGTTCTGACAGCTTAGGGTATGAGATGCTGCTGACCTGACATGACAGAAGGACAGGTTTGTGGCAACTTCTTGACTGTGGGGATCCCTTCCAAAATGACATTAGATAGGACCCTTCACCATAGTCCTTGAGATGGTCAGCTAAGAACATTTTTGTCTTGGCAACTTTTAAAGTGACTTAATTTTATCTCGTGATAGTTTTGTCTTGAGAGCCAGCATGGTGTAGTGGTTTGAGCACTGGATTACAAACTTGGACACCAGGGTTCAATTCCCTGCTCAGCCACGAAAACCCCCTGGGTAACCTTGGACGTATCATACTTTCTCAGCCCCAGAAAACCCCATGATAGGTTCAACCTAGGTTTACTCTATGTCAGACACAACTTGAAGGCACATAACAATAGTTTTGTCTTATCTGTTTTCCTTGAATGCTCGTTGTAATTGTTTCAGAGTCAAAAGGCAGTATAGACACACTTTTAAAGCCATGCATGTGTACACAAGGGAAGGGAGAGAGGGCCGGAGTTTGGCGCGTTAAATTTCTTGTACTCAAACTGTTATCAAATAGCACTGTTAACAAACATGGATGGGGAACAGGACAGAATGATATACTGCAAAGCTTTTAATTGTCCAAATTTAACTGTTCAGACAAAATTAACTATCCAAACCAAGCACTTACATGTCCAAAAGCATTAAATGTAAAGCAACTTTCATCATTTTGGCAGGCCTGTACAATCATGAGATAAGTGTGGGAGAGGGATGATTCCTGTAATGATTCAGTGGCAAGTATTTCCCAGTTAAGACCATTGGGTTGCTTGACAGAAACACACTAACATGGTTTTAAAGGTGTTTGAAAGATGCTCTGGAGAAAGGATTTGTTCCTTTCTACAAGTACATAAGCCCCTGTTTTTGCAAATCCAGGAAATATAGAGTTAACAAAAACACAAGTAGTGGCAGCTGCTCTGGAAAAACACAGACAGAAGGTTTCTTGCACCTTGTTCTGCCGTGCAAGCTTGGAAGGCAAGCTGGTTTATCACACCTATACTGCTGACAAGTTTTATTGTTGCCTTGGTGAGGTCACCTATAAAACTTCAATCTTTGAAATGCCCCTGTATTTCTACAATTTTTGTTGTATTATTGTTAAATACTGTTGGGGCTACCCTTCTAGAATACACATGAATCTAGGATTTCCTCCTGTGAAATAACTTAAAGAAGCAGATCTGGGTCAGGAATTGGACAACACATTTAACTGTCTTCAACTCTAATACCATAAAAGGATATAAAAGTCATGTCAGAAACTCTTCAGGAGGTGTTAGATCCAACTCTCACTGAAAGGTCAACTTGTGCTAGAGGGTTCTGCTGTTGAAGAACATGACCTATGCAGGGTTGTGTCCTCCAGACATTGCCGTCTCTGTGTTTTCAGCAGAACAGCTTGTTTTAAAAGCAAATCTCCTTTCTGGTTCTGTTGCTGTCCCTATCAGGACATTTTTGTAAAGCATCACAGTGGTGTGGAAAAATTAATGGGTCAGATAGTTGCCTAGCACAATTTTATTGAATCCTGTGCAGACAGTGGATATAGTTATGTTTGGAAAGCTTTTAAATTGAGGCTTTATTTCATGGCTATTAAAAATAATGGAATAAAACTGCTAAGAATAAAAGAATAAATATTACTTTAAAGTAGGTGGAATAAAAAAAATAAATTGGGTACAAGTTGCAAGGAAAGAAGTATGAGCTTCTGTTCTCAAAGGTTTAGGGTAGCTTTAAAGATGGGGAATAGATATGGGTGCAAATGAGAGAAGGATAAGCAATAGCAGCAGCTGATTTAATCTGAAAGCAAGAAAAAAAATTACATTTGAGGCAAGCCATGGGATGTTTTGACAGTTCCTTTCTGAATATCTATAACTATAGGCTTTTTTTATTATCTACTGGATGCATAGATACTCGTGTCCAGAACCTAGCAGTTGAGTATAGATGGCTTATGAGCACAGCTAACATTTTCCCAATCCAGCTTATCTCTAGATTCTCCCAAATTACCTTATCTTAGTAGCAACAACAAAAAATTACTGGTAGCAGCCTATTGCTTTCCTACAACTTCCTAGAGTGAAGTTTTATCACTTTCTCTCCTGGCCTTAAGTAATGCATTCCTACTTTGTTCTATGCATTGCACCATGAATATAGTAATTTGGATTTCTGTCTAGGTTGATATGTTAAGATATTAACTGTTCCTCTAATTTCAGTATATAGTGAGCTGGAGTTGGTGCCAGCATATGTCTGTCTTCCTGTCCTCAACCAACCTTGCACTTCAGAGCTAAGTGTGAATCAAGATTCCCTTCATTTGGATAAGCATGAAAAAGTGAGGCACCAGCAGCTCAGCATACTGATTATTATTCATATGATAAACACAATTACCAGCCTAAAACAGCATGAAATAGCAAGAACTAAACATTCAGTGCATTAATGTTTTATTACCACAGACTGAGCTTCCTGTCATCTTGCTTATCCTTGCTTCTTTCAGTTAGTTAAATAAATGTGTGTGGGGAGAAGAGACCATTGCTGACTTAGTCCAAGGGCAAGACAAGCACTAGCTGATCACTAGAATATCAAAATGCGAGATGGAAATGGCTGAGTAGGTCAATATGCATTATAATCACCAACGACACATACACTTGTAAAAACAGAAAATTAATGGCAATGTTAGTGTTGCAGCTAGGTAATTTTAGAACATGGATGGTCATAATGGTCCTATGCCACCCATTTAGTCAGCTGTGTGTATTTCTTCACTTGAAGCTCATAATTAACATTTCTTCCCCCACCTCATCTTTCAGCACTTCCAGCTCCTTATATATTCCTGAACTGTTAATGCAACAAATGAGAATCGTGACAAACCTTGATGGTTTTGGTGTTGGGGGGTAATATTCTTAGCACACAAATGAACTCTCCTTTGTATTTTAGAATCACTTAAATTACTGCATGATCACAACTACAGGAATAAAATGGAATTTGATTTGGCTTGCCTCATACTAAATAGAATTATTTGGGAATAAACACAACTTCATTGTTTTTGAAAGGATAATATATTTGAAAGCAGGAATAATAACATGAGCATCTTTAATGATGTGCCTGCCTAGATTCATGTTCCATGACTGCAGTTTTGAAAAGAAAGCAAGATGCACCAACCAGTCTCAGCAAATCTCAGCGTACTCTATTCAGCAGAGGACTGTTTGCAATTGCCCACAGCAATGGCCACTCTCTGGGTAGTTATATGAGTCTTCCTTGGGCTGAAAGGTCCCAGACATCAGCCTTGAGAGATCCAGACCTAGCTCATTCTGAGAGGATTATGTATTTATTTCTGTCATGCAAATATAACATGCAGATGGTAATCCTTTTGTCAGACAGACCATTCTACTCATCACCATCTCAAAACATATTAGACCTCATTCAGATGTTCAATATGAGGGTGAAAACATGTGAGATGGGGAACACAATGAAAAGCAATGGGTCCACTGTCTGTGGAAATTCTGAGAGTCAGATCCTGGTTTTTCAAGCACTGAGACCACTCTCTTCTTTAGACATGAGCAGAATGAGAACAGAGTAGGTGAGGTTAGCACATTACTCTTCTCATGTGTTTATCTAACCTTTATTTTGGATGCTTGAATGGGGAAACTATTATTTTGTATATTGTATGTCCTTTCCACTGTGCTCTCCTTCTTTTCACCATTGCTGATTCTTTGGAGTTGTTCTCACAAGCAATCTGCCTTCTTTTCAAGGTTTACAAAACACTAATTAATATTTACTTATTTAATTGGTGTTTACCTTCCAAAAAGATCAGCATGGTATTTAATTTAGGCTGAATGCTATACAGTACTATGACCACACAGGTTCATCACCACTTATGGGAGCAAATGCTGGATTGCAATTCCAAACCTTCCTTATAATTGCCTATGCTTGCTAGGGCTGCTGGATGTTGCAGTCCAACACTGTGTGGAACACTGCATGATTTCTACTCTTCATCTCATTTCATAGCAAATTCAGTCAAGCCTGCAGCTTATCTTTTGAGGCATCTTATGCTCATGTGTATATTTATTATTACTCCGCAGGATACTGGGACAGGTCAAGTGTGCAAAGACCCACCCAGTGATTTTTAAATGTGTAAGATAAATACCATAATTATTATTGTTAGATGGTCTTTTACTCAGGCAAGCTCTTCTGACAAATAAAGTTTATTAATGTAAGTTTTATTCTTATGGCCAGATCCACTCTGCCCATCCTTAGTCTATTTACTAAATTTTTCCTTTTCCTTCTTTCATAACATGTATTTGATTAAGTTTAGTTTTTTAATCCTGCCTTTTTCACTAAAAAATACCGGACTTGAGGTGGCCAAGAAACAAAACTGAAAACAAATTAAAAAATAAATAACAATTTTAGCAAACAATAAAAATAATCCCAATAACCAATAAATATCAAAAATATTTGAAAGGCCAGTTTGAGAGGTGTGCTTCTTTACACAGTTCCTGAAAGCAGTATGAATGGGAACAGATAATGATGCCCAACAGAATGCATTCTACTATCCAGAGAGGAAAGCAGAAGAAAGGCCTCCTCCATGTAACTAACAAGCAGGCCTCTATGCACCATAGTATTCTCAAAAACTCTAGTCACTTTTTTGCCAACAGAGGCCAGCTCTTGCCTCTTTCAGCAAAGCATTTAAAACCACAATGAGTGGGGCTAGAGTGACAGGTTTCATCACATAGGGAAAACTGATCCTCTCTAGGCTGGGACTCTATGGTTAGAAGAACCCAAGGGTTGCTGGCAGTTAGGAAAGCAGAAACAATTGTAGGCTTCTACAGGCTTTCCCTCTGTGCTTTCAGTATGCCTCGTCCTTCGGCAGATGAAGGGAACTGTAGGCCTTGGAAGAAGGAAGCAAGGAGTATCAGGTTGTCTTCATCGCAGCATACATCATGGCTGTATGGAACAGTGGCCTCTTCCTCTTGGAGCCTTAAGGAAAATGGCTTAAAGAGCAAAGCCATCAGCAACCAGGGGAAAATGGAAATTAAGGCCCCCAGATGTAGCATGTACCCTCACCCCAAGTTGTGGTCACAACTTTGGACAGTTCTTTGCCCCACATCTTGGAGCTTAGAGGAAAAGAGTAGCAGTAGCTATTCAACTCATCTTCAGCACAGGGCCTTCAGCAGCTACAGGGAAATGTGCCCTGATGCTTCCATGAACAGTAAACCCATCTCTATGCACAGACAGCGGATCTTCCTATCCGCAGCTTCTGCAACCAAGCGGAAGAGCCACTCTGAACATCAAGAGGAGTATTGCTGTGAGTATGGGTCATTGTCCTACCTGCTACTCTGCTCTCTGGGTGGTGTTCTGAGCTGTGGTGTGACCCATACAGCTGTAGTGCCACTGGATGTGGTGAAGTGCCGGATGCAGGTGGAACCGAATCGCTATCGGGGGCTTGTGCAAGGCCTTAATCTCACTGTTCAAGAAGAGGGGATGCGTGGTCTGGTCAAAGGATGGGCTCCAACAGCCATAGGCTATTCTATGCAAGGACTTGGCAAGTTTGGTCTTTATGAGTTCTTCAAGATATATTACTCTGACTTGTTGGGTCCTGAACAAGCATATCTGTGGCGAACCAGCCTCTACCTCGCTGCTTCAGCCAGTGCTGAATTCTTCGCTGACATTGCTTTGGCACCAATGGAAGCCGTCAAAGTACGAATTCAGACCCAACAGGGCTATGCTAACACGCTGCGGGAGGCAGCTCCCAAGATGTACATTGAAGAAGGTCTGTGGGCTTTTTATAAGGGAGTGTCGCCATTGTGGATGCGCCAGATCCCTTATACCATGATGAAGTTTGCCTGCTTTGAGCGAACCGTTGAGGCTCTCTATAAATACGTCGTACCCAAGCCACGTGATAAGTGCAGCAAGATGGAACAACTTGGAGTCACATTTGTCGGTGGATATATCGCTGGCATCTTCTGTGCTATAGTCTCGCACCCAGCAGATTCTGTGGTGTCTGTGCTCAACAAAGAAAAAGGCAGTACTGCCATAGGTGTCCTCAAGAGGCTGGGCATGTATGGCATCTGGAAAGGTCTCTTCACTCGCATCCTGATGATTGGTACTCTTACTGCCCTGCAGTGGTTCATCTATGACTCTGTTAAGGTTTATCTCAGGCTGCCTCGTCCCCCACCACCTGAGATGCCTGCTTCTTTGAAGAAGAAACTCTCTCAAAAATAGACACACAATATGTGACCTATCTTATTGTGCTTCAAGGCTGCCCTAGTACTATAGAAGTTTCTAGTCCACTTTCCATGTGGTTCCCAGTAGACCATGGAAATTCATTATAGCCTTATGCTAACCTAAAATTCAGCTGAACAATGCTCCAAAAATCTATCAAATAGGCTATTTGTAATAGCTACTTAGTGTAATATTCATGCATATAACATTTTTGTAATTTTATTTTGCTGTCATTTGTGATGAAAATACATAGTTCATAATGTCGTTTAGAGTTCTAATAGATTGTTAAATATTTTATGGTTAACCAGTTAATAGTAACTCAGATGAGCTGATTGTTGTGATGCTTTAAATATTATTGTGAATTGGTTAAGTTGTTCTCAATATCAGATGCCTTCTTGATTCTGATACAACATGTTGCAGAACCCTCTGTACATTTGCTTGATGTAATTTTGGGATGAAGCAACAAAGTATGTAAACCACATACTCTAAAAAATTGCACTCTTAAAGGCAGTGATTATTACATTATGGTAGGCTGTTTGTTTGTTTTTAGGATTTCAGAGCTTTACAGTGATCCAAAGAGTCCAAGAGCCTGTGTACCCATAGCAGGACTTTTTATTTCTCTTTTTAAGGGCCCTGCACTTTACCAGGGTAAGCTATCTTATCACAAGCCTTACTGTAAATATCCCAAGTTCAAAAAATGACTTGTAGTGGAGATGGAAGTTACTGGGCTGGAAACAAGACAGAGCCATTCTACTTACCAGCATGGTACATCTTAGAATTGTGGGTTTTTTGCTTATTGGACAACTTGTCCCCTTTGCATAAAGATACAGTACCCCTGATTTTGGGTCAACTCTACCTTTTCTTTAGCAACTATCCTACAGGTTGCTAGCCCATTGGTGTTCAGCTAAAATTCTGACTTTTTATGTTCTTTAGATTTTATGCTTTTTCCATAATGTATAGTTAGTTTCCTTTTCATTTAATTTGGATTTATTGTTACCATTGCAAATAAAGTTATTGTAATTACTGTGGAAATAATGCAGGTTTTCTTTCAGACAATGTTTGCAGCTTGACATTTCAAACAGAGAAGGCAATTCCTTCTCGCTAAAGTCTCTTATTTCAAATATATGGTCTTGTCAATCCTATTATTACCAATATACCGATATGTGTTGTATAGCTATATATAGATTGATAGGTGATACATAGAGAGATGGAAAGATACAGATATGGATTATATTTAACAATAGTTTTATTAGCAACATTAGTTAATGGTACCCATTTATTTTTTAAATCTGTAATCATCATAATTTTCTTCTCAAAGTTATAGTTAAGATACTTCTGTATTCCTGCTGTGTTTAAAGAGCCCACACATCATTTTCTGTGGTCCAGAGCATCCTTGTAACATAGTCCTCCTCCTAAAAACCTTTCTATACATACTATCTCATGATTCATGAAAGAAAAACATCTTTTTGTTTATTTTATATATATATATATACACATACATATATATATACACACACACACACACACACACTTCTGAAATTACCCCTTAGCCCACTGAAGTGGTAATTCTGAGTCTAGAGAAGATCACTTTGGCTGAGAAATCACATGAAGAATGTATCACCAAATAAATAAATAAATAAAACATCGACACATAGAAAATGAGCTTGTCAATGAAAAGGTTAGGCTAGCACCTTTTTTTCTTGACCCTTGAGGGCTCTATATATAAAGCAAAAGAGGGGATTGATATTTTGTATGGGCAACAGCTTCACACCTTTAAATAACTCTTCCCCTACAGGCTTTATTGTTACCGCCCGGCAATTAAAAAAAAAAAAAAACCAGCATTGAGAAGGAGGCCTTAGTGTGCTATTTCAAGACTGTTTCTGAGATGTATCATTCAAAGAGTTCTCCTAAGGAATATGCATTAACAGATGGCTTAACAGGCAGTTCGATCTTATTCGTGTTCACCCAGAGGTAAGGCCTATTTAGTTCAGTTGGGTTTGTGTGTGAATATGCTTCAAGTTGCCTGTCAACCTGTGGTAACCTCATTAATATCATAGGGTTTCTGTAGGCAAGCCGCGCTCGGAGGTGGTATTGCCACTTCCTTTAAAAATATATATATATAACCTGTTCTGAGATAAATAGGTGTAGGACAGCAGCCTTGAAAAGGCAAAGCAGACATTGATGTATGTTTTTCCCTTGTCATTGATTGTCAGTGTTGTACAATTAATCTTAGAAAAGTTTTCACACTTAGTTTTTTTAAATAGTTCTGTTTATCTCATGTGTTGTCAGTATTTCATGTGATTGTTGAGAATATGACACAAAATGGAGGAAAAAAAACAATTATACATATCTTGCAAGTTTAAGATTTGACCCATTTTGCTTAATCAAAAACAAAGCACTTTGGACCACTTTAGATCAGCCTTCCCCAACACAATGAAGATTCTGTTAGACTGATAGATTAGAAATACCAACTGGGCTGTCCTCCAAATTGTCAAATAAATTTGGAGGACAGCAGGTTAATGAAGTCTGTTTTAGTTTATATTTCAGCTGGTTCATCTGGAATATGACATAGAGGTATATGATAGCAGTATGACATTTATAAAAGTGATATAGTAAAATACAAGCAAAGTTAAAGACATTTAACATAAGGGGTTGGTTTGGTAAAAAACCAACCATAAGGGGTTGGTTTGGTGAAAAAACAAAAATTAATCAAACTTATTCTTTCTTCATTTCCCTTTCTTTCCACCAATTCTGACTATATTTTGGCATGCAAATTATTCTGAATACATTTCTCTTTTTTGATCATCAGTTTGTACTGACTTGAAGACTATAGCTCTTCAACCGACTGTGTTTCATAATAAGCATCTGCAGAATATCACTTTTAAACAATATTATTGTTCCAGCTGGAGATTTAAATACACACAATCCAGGTTCATAAAGTATGTTCTTTAGAATAGGCTTGAGTTATAAATAACCATTTTTCAGACTATGTGAACAATACCATTATTGAAACATGCCACTAGGTAACAATGCCAATAAATAACAGCCTAGGACAAAACATAGAAGGGAACGTGTTTCCTTAAAACATATTACAAACGGATTTCTGATGGTCTTGCTTCTGTGTAAATTGTCTAGTATCACAGACGAAAGGACATTTCTACACTACAGTGCTATAGTACTATCATTCCTCTTTCAACATACTGTGGAATTCTGGGGTTTGCAGTTTACTGAGGCCAAAGAGCAATCTGGCTGAGAATTCTAAAGGCCCCTCCTTAAACTACAAACCTCAGGATTCTATAGGTTGTTGAAAGTGGAATAGTAATACTATAACCGTGTAGTGCAGCAATGGCCTAAAGATATTTAAATAACCAACAGAATGGTTATTACAGGTATGTTAGCTATATGGTCATGGCCTTCACTATGTTTCTGAACTTTGCTGCTTTGGATATTCATCACTTGACAAACTAGATGGAACTTCCAAGGTTCACACTAGAGAGGCTATTTGCTACTCCACTGGCAAATGGCTGTCTCTTGATGGATATGACAACTGGTATACTTCACCCTGAAGGCCTTGTAAAGTCCTTGGGTTTTATGTTGCCAGAAGGTGTGTATGTGAACTTCGGTCATTTGACATGGAAAGATAGGAGGTCACCTTGAACATGCTGGATCAACCAACCAGTATTACCTTAGGCATTTCTAATAGCTGGCTGATGTTACAGTGTCTCTGAAATGCTTGTTTGGTTGCCTAATTGATTTGACAGTTTCTACATTTTTCTGACTGTTGAACTGATAAATTCTTGACTAGACCTTGAAGCCACAGTTATTACATCCTCTTTGTGGCTCATGGGAAATATTGGATGGACACAAGGACTGCAAAAATCAAATCCCAGTTGCTCTGCAGAAGTTCAAAGCAAACTTGGAAGGTTTTTTCCCCTCAATATATTGGTCCAGTTGTAGGCACTGCCGGGCACAGAAGGCATACAACTTTTTTGAAAAATACCCTAACACACTCATCAATATGATAAGCAAGTTACTTTTCCTAAAAGAGCAGTAGAGATAGATTATAAATAGTTTCCCCTTTGTACTTACTGTTAATAAATGTGTACTAGAAGCTGCTGTGCATTCTGAAGTGTTGATATTCACAGAAACTCTTATGGTACAATATCCTGCAATGTGTTTTTTTTTGCCATGGAATATAACTCAAACACATGGACTAATTCCCCTGTGTTTCTCAAGAAGCCTCTCTACTGCTACATCTGGAAAAACATTTAGGTACTATATAGGCAAAACTTGCTAATTGTAATCCAGTAAAGAGTTTTCTCGAGAAACCCAATGTTCTCTGTCTAAGAAACCTTGTTAACCTTGCATGGGACAGAGTTTGCTGGGATCTCAGTGGAAGTTACTTTGCTGCTGCTGCTGCTGCTGGAGGATTTGAAATTTTATTGCCTGTGTTCTACTGCCCTTTGTCTCTGGTCCCCTACATGGCCAAGAAAGGAGCATCCTCTGCTGACATTGCTATACCTCCAGATCATTTTCACTGACAACAGAATTACGGTAACATCTGAGACAAAATGTAAGCCTGTGACTCTTACATGATCACTTTTCTTCTCCTGTATGATTTTTAACATCTTTGCCTTATGAAGAAGCCAGTGAAGCTTCAAAAGCTTGCATGATCTATTTTGTGTGTTCAACTGGCTCAATAAAGGTATTGCTGTTTTGTGGATTTTGAATTTTGTTGTGTTTTGCTGCATGGCCAACACGGCTACCCCTGAATATGTTTCCTGTGTAAAGTGAGGAAGCAGAACGCAGTTTACAATCAAAAACAAGAATTAGATTTGTCAACTTTGTGGTTCTGTTCTTAGTGAGCTGTAAAAGCAGAACAGCTCTTAATGCTTTTTAATACATCTGATCCACTAAAGAAGGGTTTTAATAGGAAGATATTTAAATGAGCCATAAACCAGGAGAAGGGCCTTTACAGCAATGAAGGAAGCCAATAAAACTTAGAATATGCAATTTCTTTGACTGAGGTAATAATGTTTATCTCAGTTTCTTGTTTCATGTATCTTGCTCTGGTTGTTAACATTTTTGCACATTATCTTTCAGGATCCAGTGGGATAAGAAAGAAAAAATAATTTTAGCTGGATTTTTGAATTATATTCCTTGGGAAGTAGATGAAGAAACTAGGAAATAGTTTGTTAACAATCCAAATACATCACAGGACATGCATAATGATATTCCTCTGTGAGCTACACAAAGCAAAAAGACATAAGTGGATTGTGGGAAAACTCTGAACAATATTGCTAATCATCTGAAGATTTTCTAGATTTTCCACACACGCATCTTCAATGAAATTCTTTAGTAAAGTATGTATTAATTTTCTACGGTAGACTGTGCCCAAAGCAGTCAAACTATACAGCAACTTGTCATCACCTTAAGTTATGGGTATGACATTCCTTTAAATAGAACAAATGGCTGATACAAAAACTCTACAATGATGGTTCTCAACCATTGATCCTCCAGATGTTCTGGACTTTTAGCCACAGCCAGTATTACCAATAATAGTCAGGGATTATCAGAACTGAAATCAAAATATCTGGAAAGTCAGAGATTAAGAACCACCAATCTATACTCTAGAAAAACAAAAGAAATTCAGAGAGAAGAGTTGTCCATGAATCCAAAAATCATGAGAGAAAGAGGCATTCTGTTGCCTTCTTTGATATTTGGAAGATGTTCAAACCTGATAGCCAAAAGTACTGTACGGTTCTTAAAAAAAAAAAAGTAAAATACATACATAATTTTTATTAATTGCATAGAATTTACACGTTTTCTCTGAAGAGTCTCTATAACACATTTTTGTACAATTGAAATAACAATATTTTATTGGAAGGATGTTTATATATGTAAGGCAGTATGTTAGCGCAATGCTTTCTTCCCAAAGATCCTAGAAAAGCTTACATTTGGATTTAAGGGAGTCATCCATCAAGGCAAATTACTGGACTACTTTTACTTAGCTTCTGCAGCAGAACATAAAATGTGTTTAGAACTTTCTGCTGCCAATAATCCTTGCTCAGGGCAGCAATTTGCTTATTAGTGCTTTGTGGAATGTTGGAAATGTTTCTGCATGAGGATCATTCTAGGCAGTACTTATTAAATTAATAGTGGCAAAACCCACGATTTTCCGCATATGTGACCTTTACATATTCAGCACAGCATAATCCTATGTCTGTTTATTCAAACATAACCCCCACTGTATTTAGTAGGACACAGTCTCTTGTGAGTTTAGGATTGGTCACTTAGGCCAGAATTTGTTGGAGCACTGTGGTAGTGTAACACTGCATTCAACAAGCAATTCAACTTTTACATGGGTCACACAGTAGCTATGAAGGAAGTAAGGTGACCATTTTGTTTTATTTGTTTCACAACTACTGTTCCTGTGACCTTTTCTTTCTGATACTACTGTTGCCAAGATTGCTGTAATTATGTCAACCTACTGTGAGTGGAGTAAAACCAAACACAGGAAGTCCTAGTCCCCTCCCATGTATTCTAGCCCCTTCCTCAACTGTGGCACTTCCTCATTGGTGGAAAATGTTGAAGTAGGAGTGCATGATCTCTACCTGTATATAAGGCCCAGTCAGGCCTCCATGCTTTGTTGCGATCTGATCTCTTGATCGCCACCTAGCTGCAGCTGTTTGTATTTTTGTATTTTTGTACTGAATAAACCTGGCCTACGGGCCCAGCCTTTTGGACCAAGAAACGTCTTGTTCATTTGCCTGTTTCTCAGAAAGAGCTGACCCTCCCTAGGGCGCAGGAGGTGACAGTTTTTGGCGCCCAGCGTGGGGCCCGAGAAGCGGGCAGAGGTGAGCAGCGCTCAATATCTAGTCCCTCTGCCCAGGGGAATAGACGGGGAGGCCCCCTCTGGAAACTGTCTGATTTTGGGGGCGGACATCGAATTTTTCATGTCAAGGCGCCAACGCCCCTTTGAGACGTGACAGGGATTTTTCACGGTCCGCTCCCTGCTCAGCAGCGACAGAGGTTCTACCTTCCTGATCCAAAAGGCTTTGGAATCTGAGTAGGGTGAGGTCTGGAACAATTGGACGCCTCTGGAACATGCCTCTGATTCACCTCACCCTCTGGTGAGTCCCAAAAATCCTTCTTAAAGGGACTGCCCTAGATAGGTACCTTTGGGCTTGAAATTAGTTTTGAGAATTCTCTTGTTGCTCTGTGGCTGCGTGTGAATGGGGAGCTCCAACTGTCTGTTGATGAATTTGCGTTCTCTGTGTGTGTGTGTTGCGTTCATTTTGTGCCTGGAGTGAGAAATGTCTGTGCATTTGTGTTCCCTGTAGTTTTATTTTTTTAATTAGTGCCCTCAGTCCAAGGAATTCCCTGGGTGAGGGCAGGCATGGCTGCAACAGATTCTTGCAGCATGTCCCAGGGCTGCAGTCAGGCAGTTTGGCTGTTTGCCCTGAGATTCCTCGAGATTCGTCTTTCCCCTCCTATTACCAAACAAAAGCTGCCTGAGCTCCTGCCTTCATCTTGAAACTGATCCTTTTACATCTTGCAACTTTTATGGTCTTTCCCAGGGATAAAATCTGGTATTGGGATTGATTTATGAAATGTGTCTGCGCTGGGAGTGCCCAGCTTCTTGTAATCAATAGGAAAGGATGTGGTATATTATGTTTATTGAACAGGGAATTTCTGCCTGCATCTAATGCCTAGAAATGTGAATCAGATTCAATGAAATGTTAAAAATATGTCTGTTCCTGTGATGCTCTTTTAGCCTGTTTCTCTATTTGCTAAACATTAACGGGTTGCATTATGTAATGGAAGTGGGGTTTGTTTCTTTCTTGCACTTTCCCAAAGGGAATGAGGGGCGTTTTCCTTGCTCAGCACTTCTGCCAAGGGTTATCCAGCATGAAAAAGCTCTTTTATATGGAAGAAAAGTGCTGGACTTGTGTTAAACATTCATCTGTGCAAAATCTCTTGACTGCATCTCTCCTTTTCTTAAATAAGACATATTTTATTTCAACAATTAAGTGCGTACTGCCCTTATGTTCTGATTTGTTTCATTTTTTTTAAGGAACTCGTTCATTCCATTTCCTGCCACTGAATTACAGCAGGAAGAACATAAATCTGTTGTTAATCCCTGCATTGTGGCCAACCCACCACATGTTAGCCAGCGAGAACAACATGTTAGCCATGAGGACTGCAATAGGGAAATTGCAGAAAAGGAAACTGTTCTTTTTCAAAAACTGTTCTTTCCAACAAGTTTCTAGTCCTCAAAAGAAACATTCAATTGTTAAGCTGCAGATCTCTTTTGTCTCTTGAGCATTTGCATAACTATGGGGCCAGACCATGACTCTTCAACAGCTCACTTTTTTAAAAAAAATCTCTTGGTTTGAGAAGGTGGGGGTCTTGAGGCAAACCTCTTTTTAAACTTCATCCAAAATTTAGTAATTGCTTTTGACATAAAAAGTGCCAGTGTGAGAAGTAAAATATTTTTAGTATTTGAGCTTTTGAAATACAATGGAGCCTTAAGCATAAATCTTAGAAACTGGCAGCTTGGAGCCGAGAAGACCTTGGAGCAAAGAGGAACCAGGCAGATAAGAAAAAGAAAAAAAATTCAATAGTGAGATGAATATACTCCTTTTTGGGGAGGCGCCCGCTTATGCAGACTAAAGATCAGCTATCTCCCACACCAGCCAATTAAAAGCGTTTGTTTCAGCCTGAAACAACCTTCTCGCTAACCATTGCAAGATTAATACTTTTCTCTTATGCGATTTTAATTTCGGCATTCCAAATTGTGCCAGTGGTCTACACTGCAGGGATGGTGCATCGGCTGAGTTAATAGATACTAACATACCAAATATAGTTCAATATAACTAAATCTCATGCATGATTGCTGCTTTGTATTGTTGTTGGGTTTCAAAGTTCTCATGTTGAAAAATTTGAAAAGGGCACTCTGCCAAGTACTGCTACTTGATTTTCTCTCCAGCATTTACCTACGCTGACCAGTTACACCTCACCATTGCTGTTTTAGCAGGGACATACCAACAGCCTGCATGGCAAGACGCCCCCTCAGTCTCGCGGAGGGGGGTGCTATTAAACTGTTCCTTGAGTTTTCCTTTTAAATGCAGGTACCCTGATTTAGTTAACCCTCTGGTGGCAGCACTGATCCAAAGTAGTTGTACTCCTTGTTCTCTCACATTGTGATTACACTTTAGTGAATTGTTAACCACACCAGGAAATGGTTTTTGCGTCCAATCATCCATCCCTTTGTAATAGTTCCTTGCTTTCCAACTCCTGCCTGCAGGAATTTTAACCAAGACTGGTTCTGTATAACTGTGAATACTCATGACCCCTCTTCTTGTATCTTAAAGCATCTTGACTACACTTTGATACCAGAGGGGGGTGGGGGAACTTTAAGCCACCCTTTCAGGAGAAATACCTCCAAGAAATTGAACCCTGTACTGCATAGCCCATCAGACTAGCTCATCTATGCAGTGCTTTTCATCAATTGATATTTTTCCTTTGATTTTTTTTCTCTTCCTTCTGCTTTTATTATTTTTCCTTTTTAATCCACCACACAGACTTCTGGATACTTGAAGAGGATTAATCCCCAAACCTGAAAACAACAACAACATCTTAAATGTATTTTTACTTCAATTTTTTTAATGTTCCAGAAACTTTTGCCTATGGACTGTGTATTTGAATTTGTAATGCTATCATTCAATTGCCTTCATTCAAGTTTTTGATTGTGGATGTATTTCTTTGTAATTGTTGTTATATGATGTATTCTTTTAGTAATTTCTGCTTCAGTTGTTATGAGGTCTGAGCATTAGTGTGCTGGATGTGAGATGTTATGCTTTCTGCCTTTTTCCCTTTTCTCTCTTTCCTTTTTAGGTATTTTTAGTGTGATGTTACGGAATTTATAGAAATGTGGTAGAATTTGAACTCAGAACCCACAAATTTGCCTACTTGCATTGATTTTCAACTGATCTTTGTTATCTCTCTGAATTGTTTGCATATTGCTACTGTAAACTTGAGCACAACCCCACCCTCTTTGTATCTGGGGGATGATGTGTTTTGTTATTTTTATCTGCCTACGGATATCTTTATTAAAGAAGACATCATATCATAGAATAGAAATTTCTGTTAGATAGACCAAAGAAGATTTTGTATGTTGCCGGAAAATACTGTCAATTAATTGCTGATTTCCCTCACATGCTGTTGTATCCAAGAAGATCAATTGTTGATTTCATGTATCTACTGGTGTACCTGTGCAATGTGCATGACTAGTTTCATATATCCATTATGTGTACATTATAGTAGTAATCTTCTCTCTAAAAGCCCTCTATACTAGAAATAGCCTTTTCTTGTTGGAATTACACTACAGTCCTGAACTGTTTTGTCTTTTTAATCGCTTTCATTCACAAAAGCCTGCTTTTGAATTACAGCATCTCGGAGTTCCTCTGTTCTGCAGTTGGTGCACTGCGTTTCCTTCAATGGGAAGGTTCATCAGTGAACATCATCCATTGTGAAGTGCATTTGTCCATAATTGATATATTTGCCAATAAATTGTTACTGTGGTTCAGACCTGAGCACTGATAACACTAGATATCTCTTTTGATATCAGATAATTTGACCTTTTGCTGGCACTCCTGGCTCATGCATTCGCAGGGGGTCCCCAAAATGCAAGTTCCCAAGGAAGCAGCCGATAAAGACAAGGATTTCTTCCCTTAGGCGGGCATTCCAAAAAGCCTTGGTCAATTGCTCTGGGACCTGGCTTGCAGATGCATCAGATGCATTTTATTTTACAATGATGCTAGATTTGCGCCAATAAACAGCAAAGGGCCCTGATAAGTGCTGCACATGGATAGCAGCAGTTCAGATCCGCCTTTGTCCAGCCTGAAATTTGCTCTGTTCTTAATGTCTCCTGGTCTGGCCCTCAGGCACAATGTTTGCTACAAAACAAACAAAAACACCCTGATTTTGAGAGTTCACTGGCTGAATTTCAAATTTTATCCCGCCTTGCTGGAATTTGCTTTGTTCTCACCGGACCAAAATTTCCCTAGCCAACTCTGTCTGGGAAGCCTGAGGGGGGAGGTTGAAATGGAAGATGCATTGTTATAAAAATCTATTTGTTCTGTGGCCCCTGCTCGCTCTTTATCCTTACAGGAAGGACCCCAGCGGCAGACTCAAGCTGCTGTTTAGAAGGAATGCGCCAGATATCTGATCTTTTAGGGACATTGGTTCTCATTGGTCACTCCGGAGGCTGACCTGAGACTTCAGTATTGGATTTTGAACTGTGCCTGTTAACCACTGGAAGTAATTTTGGCACTGGAGACATCGACAGTAGATTAGGATTGATTGCACTGAAGCTAAGCAGGGTCGGGCCTGGTCAGCTCTTGGATGGGTGAAAAGTATTTTTGTCATTTTTGTCTTGTTTGTATGTATAACTCTGAGTTTCTGTTGTCTATCGCAATGTATGCCAATCATTCGTAATATACCACCCAATAATAAGCCCGTTGATCTACCTCGAAGGGTCAATGTTACTAGAGAGACTCAAATTCTACTCCAGGGATATGGGATGGGGCTAGTCCTTCCTGTGTGAGGGGGGAAACTGTGAGTGGAGTAAAACCAAACACAGGAAGTCCTAGTCCCCTCCCATGTATTCTAGCCCCTTCCTCAACTGTGGCACTTCCTCATTGGTGGAAAATGTTGAAGTGGGAGTGTATGTTGCTACCTGCGTATAAGGCCTGGTCAGGCCTCCATGCTTTGTTGCGATCTGATCTCTTGATCGCCACCCAGCTGCAGCTGTTTGTATTTTTGTACTGAATAAACCTGGCCTACGGGCCCAGCCTTTTGGACCAAGAAACGTCTTGTTCATTTGCCTGTTTCTCAGAAAGAGCTGACCCTCCCTAGGGCGCAGGAGGTGACACTACCATGGTACTAATTTTATTTCATTACCACTATTGCATGAAATTTTAATTTGATAGCATGCTGATTTTTAGAGTCAACATAGTATAGCGGTTCGAATATTGGACTAGGACTCTGGGGAAATAGAGTTCAAATCCCCACACAGCTGTGGAAACACATTGAGTGACCTTGCCAGTCATATTCTCTCTGCCTTAGAGGAAGGTGAGAGAAAACCTCCTTTGAATTGCTCTAGCCAAGAAATCTCTAGAAAAAGACCAGTATAATCAGAGGCCCTTTCCTCATCTTACCGTTTTCCATTGTCGTCCTGTCACGATCTCTGCAGTGCCACTGCCAGGATGAGAGCGTGACCTGAACGCTCCCCTCAGCACCTAGGCAGCTGCCTATGGAAGAGTAGTGTGAATGACATGCACCTTCCTTCCACAGTGCAGCCAGCCACTTCCGATACTACACTGGGAAGGAAGAGCATAGATTGTGCTTCCTCCCTTTCCACACGGCCACCGGCAATGGGAACATTGTACGATTGGGAGCCATTACCGGATTTTTTCCAGTAATGGAATATCCCGTGATTGCAAAGGCTAGAGATGCATGGGCAGGGGACCATGATGATGTCATGCAAAAGCACGACTCGCGGACTGGCAGCACATGTCCCTATCCCAGGGTAGCGATGTCATGTGGAAATGGCCAGAGTCAACCTGAAGGCACATGGCAACAACAGTTTTACTATGGAAGCACCAACTGAGCACTCAAAAACTGGTAAAAAAAATACCAATAAAGCTGTTCTTTCTTGTTGTACCAATTCCCTACCCCATGGTAAAGCTTCTGTTTTGTAATTTAAAACTTTAATACAATTCTTAGAAGGCCCTACACTCTATCTTTTTGATGTTAGTGCACGTATCTACCTCCAGAGTTAGTAGCTGCTGTTTCCTTAGGGCTCTTTAAAGAAAGGCTATAGAGCAATTTGTCCAGTGTACTTCAGTAGTGGATTTCTTGCATCAACAGAGGAGTTGGACCCAGTGATTTTATGATCCTTCATGTAACACGTATGCACAATGAATTGTCCCTGCCCACTGTAACTATAGGTGTACAACTGGCATAGCGTTGAGTATGTGTGTATAAAGTCTGTATTTGCATAGGTGCTGTCTGTGCTGTTGTAAATTCTCTGAAATCAGTCTTCCTAATTAACATAGGAGGACCTTATTTGATTACATCTTGCACACACACACATTCTGTGTCCATGTGGGCAACTACATGGGGGCCAGAGACCCCCCTGCACCCTTGTGTGAACTGCCCTCCCTGCGGAATCCAAAATCCCTCCATTTTAATCGGTGACTATGCTGAAATTATAGTAGAAACTGATTGCCTCCTATCAGCCAGCCAAATAGATCATGCAACATTTAGAAGCTTCACTGTCATCTTCTTCAGGCAAAGATGTTAAAAGTCATATGGGAAAGAAGTGACAATGTTAGAATCACAGGCCTACATCTGGTCTCAGATGTCTTCTGCTGTCAGTTAAGATGCTCTAGAGCAGTGGTTCTCAACCTTCCTAATGCCCTGACCCTTTAATACAGTTTCTCATGTTGTGGTGACCCCCAACCATGATCATAGCGTCAGAAGCTCAACCTGAGAAAGGCTTGAAGCAAGGTCTTAGGCGACCCCTGTGAAGGGGTCCCGACCCCCAGGTTGAGAACCACTGCTCTAGAGGGAGATCAATGCAGGCAGCACTCCCCTTCTTGGCCATGTGGGGACCAGGGACAATGGGCACTAAAAAATGGGTAATAAAATTACAACTTCACCAGCAGCAACAACAAAAAAGAACTTCCTGTGAGATCCAGATTGTTCCTGTCCTGTACCAAATTAACAGCCCCTTTGTTAGGCAGAGAACATTGAATTTCTCAATACATGCTTGTACTGTTACACCTGGAAAAACTTTTAGGTGCTATATCAGTAAAACTGGCCAGCTGTAGTCCAAATAAAAAGAGTTTTACCTTTGTTGGAGGTCAACACCTCAAAGAGTTACATCCCAGTCCATTAGCTCTCTTTTCTTAAAGTTTCTCCTGTTGCAGCAAAATTTGGTTTCTTCAAATCCAGGATAAATCCTAGTCTCAAAGCCAGTAGTCTTTTATGAGCCATACTAGTTTCTGACAGCAGGTGGAGCTGCAAGATAAATAGTCTTAATTGTCTAGCTAACTGCAAACACATGTTACTTGTTGATGAAAGAGGCTTGATAATTTTGAGTCAGTTCTACTACCTATGGGTGAAGAGACTTTTAAAAAGATAGGCTGATATTCATTAACACATTTACTAGGGAATATGTTCTGTTTAGTGCAATGGGATTTGCTGTAAAGTGAATATGATTAGGTAGATCGCACAGCAGATTAACTTAAATGCAAATATTTCCATTCAGTGACACTGTGGATCAAACAGCTCACATATTTTCCTGTCAGAATTTTTATTTCATAATCATTCATAGATATCATTATATTTACTTCCACTACAATTACTGGGGAAAAAACTTATATTTTATTTGTTTTGTTTCATTTAGTGCAATTGTCTCTTGCCTCTCAATCCACCAGGGCACCTGAAAAGATGTACAACAGATCAAGACATTCAAAACATTAAATAGGCAAATAAGAACATTTAAAACAACATTTAAAAAATAGTTTCAAAACCACATATAGTTAAAATAGACAGAGCAACCATTCCTGGCTTTAAGGACCAAAGACTGAGGCCATTTCGGCACTACACTGTCACAGTGCTATTATTCCACTTCAACATTCAATGGGATCCTGGGGTTTGCAGTTTAGGGAGGGGCCTTTAGGATTCTCAGTCAGAGAACTCTTTGGCCTCAGTAAACTACAAACCCCAGAATTCCACAGGACGTTGAAAGTGGAATAATAGCACTATAACAGTGTAGTGTGGAAATGGCCTATAAAAAATAATTCAACCTTAGTTGCTTGCTGGAAATGCAGAAGCAAAGGAACCAGCCTAACTTCCGTCCCAGCTGTACAGTGTTGAATTTAAGCTCATATTACGTGCTACCTTAAATATGCCTCATGCAGCTGAAGATCTTTTTTAAACACCCATAATAAGTATGTACAGTTTCAGTCAAGATCAGGACTTTTTCGCATTTGAGTTTTACAATCTCCCCCCCCCGGTCCCCCATCCCCAGCACAATCTGGGTAGTCACAGTGGGGGACTCATTATGTAGCTGCACGCTATAGTTTTAGTGCAGCAGGTAGTTTGACCCTTAGGTTCAAAAAATACAGATTCAAACTGCTTCTAAAGCCTACTGTGTAATTTTGGGTCAGCTATTATTTTTCAGAGGATTGTTGTAAGGATAAAGGATACACATTTAATAAATCTCTGAGAGGTCAGGAGAGAAATCTCTAGACCTTCTCAGCCATAAAAAGTGCAGTAGAAGATGTTTCTGCCTGCATAGCAAGGCTTACTTTGAGCATGATTCACTGAGGAAAAACTTGTGTCCTTCTTTCTTTTTTGTTGAAGCTGGTATTGGAGGAAAATTTGACAGTGCTGGAAATTTCAGATGGATCTGGAAGAGTTAATGTATGAAGTACTAGTGGTACCCTTTCTTTCAAATTCTACAATTTCATTCAGTGATTCTGCCATGAACTACCAACTCAACAAAAGGCAGCTTTGCACATGATGAACTGTTGCGAAGTGTTCCCTCAGATGCACACTATTACATGGGGACTGGCTATTCTGTTTCTAGCTCAACATTTAAGCTAGCATGAAAACAGTTTTAAAATGTAGAGATTTGTATTGCTTGAGAGACACAAGAATTTGATTTCTCCTTGAACTGAAGAGGACAATGTGTCCTGTGGGTTTTGCCTCAGGATAATTATCACAATCTTCTGTCTATTTCTGTCCTTGTTTGCTATTTGCAAGGTCAGTCAGGACACCAGGTTCTCATCCAATGCCATGGTAAATGCTGGTCCATGTATGAAACTTATTTGAACAAAGGAATGTCCTGTCCCTTCATGTTCTTTGTCTTCGTTCTCTCTGAATTCCTGATAAAATGTAGAATTTGTAAACTACTGGTCACTTCAGCAAAACAAAAATAGGAATTTTTTTCCTAAATAGATTGCAGCAGAAAATGAATAGTATAGCACATTTAACTAACAGCACAGCCATACGTTGGGGGCACATTTCAGTGAAATGTTTCTCCTAAGTAGATGGAAATCTGCAGTGTTGGAATGGCATAACCTAGAGATATACACGCAGATATATCTCTGTAGCAGTCACAAACTGCAAAACCCCATGATGTCTTGTCTTCAGATTTGACCTCCATACAACTTTTGTGTTGTTTTGCTCTCAGCTGAAACATTGGCATTCAAAACACATGCACAGTATTTTCTCCAGAGCACTCATTGGGATGCTGTTGTCAGTTAACTGTCCAGAATCCATGAATCACATCAGAACTTCAGTGGGGAAAAAAGATAGAGGTCTTATACAGAGAGCATTCATCAGCTGGAAAGCAGGTCATTCCACCCTCCTTTCCCACAAAAGAATTTTCCTCCATTGTTTGTAGAATGAATGAAGCAGGCTTTCCCCATTAAGCAGTCATCACAAATTTTTATAACTTTGCTAAGAAGAAGCAAAACTCAAACACATGTCATGTCCAATGGAGTGACTTTTTTTAAAACAAACTTCTTATGCAACAGTATGTAAGCAGTGAGCTATCCAGTGTAATATAAAGCATGTAATTTGGGCTCATTTATTTGACAAGTAGTTAACATGCTGAAACAAAAAACTATAACACAATAGTAGATAGCTGGTACAATGGCCATCAGTGTTACCTTCAGCCGTCAACTTATTTTCCTGTTGGCCCTTCATCTGAAGTGGAATAGGAGGTGATTTGACTACATCATCATTCTGTATGTTTTCTTAGGCAAACATATTTTTAAGGGCATATACACCTGGAATGTATATGCCAAGTCTCCCTAGCAAAGTCTTAAAGATGATGGTTTGCAGTTTTTCAGATTGTGCACCACAGTTTCAAATAAAGGCATCAAAATCGAAAATGGGCCTTCTTGCAGCATCAAGGAAGATGGTCCCTACCTTGAGAGTGGGCCAGCCTTAGTAAAACCACAGAGGCAGAGATGACATGAATGTTACATTACGTGTGATTGATTTAACATGGTTTTGTTTTCAAATAGCAGCCTGGCTCCATCCTTATCAAGAGATAAACACAATCCTAGGGTAGAATGAGGAGAAATATCCTCAGGCAGAAAGCAGCTATTGGTACCACATTGCAGTTTGAGATGGTATTTTTTCATCAGGATAATTGTGGAAAATAATACATCCTACCATTACTGAAGGTCATAGCTCTAGTCCTGCTCAGGTTCTTTACCCATAGCTGCTTTTAAAAAAATCCAGACAAACAGGAACAAACACATTAAATGCAATTGCATATTTAACATGATATGTCGCTTGATCTACATTAAACACCTGTAAAGTACAGTGGGCCCTCAGTATCTGCAAGGTTTGATTCCAGGACCCTTGTAGAAACCAAAATCCATGGTTGCTCAGGTCTCATTGCATAGAATGGTGTAGTAAAATGGCATTCCTTACATAAAATGGTGAACACTTCAAATGAATGCTGAAGAGAGCCTGAGGATGAAATGGCAGGAGGCTACATCAGGGTATGCCTACATGTCAGCATAGTGCTCAGCACAAGGCAAAATCAAGGTTTGCTTTTTGGATTTTTTTTTCAAATATTTTCAGGCCTTGGTTGGTTGAATCAATGAATGCAGAGAGCCCATGGATGCAGACTGCTGACTGAGTAAGGTTTCTGTTCCCCAGAAAAACACAGAAGGAAGCAACTGCTGAAGAGTTGAAGCATTGGCTTAGGTAAGAAAAAAGTTCCCCAGGAATTAGAAAAACAAAACAAAATACTTGTAAGCTTGTATAAAAGTTAATTGTTCAAATGAATGCACCCTCACTTAACACTGAAGAGTAATATCTTCCAAGAGTAGCTTCTACACAGTCCCACTGAAATGAAAAGAATATATGTAAGAGTTGCATGTGCTTGCAGAAATAAATCCATTCATTATTACTGATGACTGTAAAGGAGATTATTTGATGGATTGTATATCAGGAACTTTTAAAGAACTTTTTAAAAGCTATAGTCATCTCATTATAAAAGGGAAGTATCTTCTGTAATTTGCACTGCAGCCAGGTTTCTTTGAGAATGAAACCTGGAACAGAGTAAATACTAGAGAGCAGTTGTGTCAAGAAGTTTAATATTGTTCTGTTCTGTTTTTCTTGTGGAAAGTTCAATCAGGTTTTTTTTTTTTTGCTTTTTACTTCTGGCCAAAACAAAACAGTAGCAAGTCCTCATTATAAGCAGTACTCCTCCAGTTTGAAAAAACAAAGGTTTTCTTCGAAGCATATAGGGCATGCACATCCATCACTACAACCCCAGTGGCTAGCTAAACTTGTCCCGAATTTTAAACAAGCTAACCCGGCCAGTATCAGAAGAAGTTTTTGTGTCTTACAGATAAAACTTCAGTATCTACAGGGACTATATGCTGACATTGTTTGATCTTACATATAGACTGGCTGGTGTTATCAGAGCAGGAGTGCTATGTAGTACAGATGAAAACATAAGGAAGGAATGGACTGAGCGGCCAAGGGATGTATTGCTGGCACGAGCCCAAAAGGAGTAGAACTTAGCTGCATGTTGCCTCCAGTTTATTGTTTTCTCTTCCTGTTTCCAGCGGCCTCGGCATGATGGCACAAATAATGCCAGTAGAACTTTGAATAAAATGAGTGGAGAAACTGAAATCATGGGTTGCAGTGAGTACAGAAGGTCTGGCCTCACCTGGAGCCATCTGGAATAACATTGATTTGAGGTGTCATACAAGGACAAAAATTCTTAGCTATTTACTAAATGACTGTTACCTTTTTATTGGCTGGTAGTCTCTGAAACACTTGTGGGATTTTCTGCCTACCATGCCCAAACAATTTGGTTGATTTTGGGTACCGCTTTGTACTTTGACTGTGCACTGGGGGCCATTTAATGCCACACTTCACGGAGCAAAATATCTTGGGCTGCCCTTGGTGTGGAGTATTGCCAACACAAATGCCAGCTTAATTACAGAAGAAAGGGAGTAAACTATCTTCAACATAGGCCATTTCTGCACGGGGCGAGGGAATCGCCCCATGCTGGTATGTACCGGGCCTTTGGGCTTGAGGCTTGGGTCCAGGCTGGTCCGGAGCAGTGCGTGGCCGCTGCTCCACACTGCTCCGGGGACAAAAACGGCAGCTTCCGATTGGTGGAGGCTCTCCACCAACTGCTGAAGCTCGCCAGGCTAAAGCCTGCCCCCGGCAGATCGCAGGCTCGCACTGGTGAGAGCCTGTAAATCTGCACCAGAGCATGGGAACAGCATGGTGTGCTCTGTGCTTTTGAAATACCTCTTTCAAGCGGTCTTTCTAAAGCACGCTGGACGATAACTTCGGGTTGTTCAGGAGCGGGCTGAGGTGCGGATCTACAGTAAGTAGGTCTGACTCAGTCCGCTCCCAAGTGCAGACATCCTCTCTGGAGGACGCTCTGCACCGTTTCTTTAAGCCCATATGGAAATGGCTATAGTGAAATGTATGTGCGTTACTGTTAAGGCCATAAGGTATTCATGTGGTGTTACTATTGGTAAGCTCCTGATGGTTGGCAGTGCAGGATGCAAGTTTTAAGGAGGGCTTTTGAGACAGTTATTCTCAACCCATCCCCTCTGCTGAATGTACTTATCTTCTGCTTACCATGGCTGCTGATTTCCATTTGCTTGCTTTTCCTTCTGGACCCAGTCTGTGTACCATCTTGCACAGACCACACTTATCCTCTTTTTTCCTCATTCCTCTTACTACTTACTTGTTTATAATGTGAAAGGAAACAGCCAACGACAAGAAACAATAGGCAAAGAGACTATTTATGGTGCATCCCTGCGGGAAGGCGGGCTTTGGCAGGTGCCAGATAATGCCAAACCCTGACTACAGCCTTAATTTCTGATGCTAGCTAATACTGCTGAGGCTTTGGCCTTAATTGGGCAAATCAAAGAATAGAATGGATTTATGCAGTTTCCTGAAGACTAAGGTTTACAGATGCACAGATTTTTTTCTTCACTAATGTACATTTGTCCTTATTATCTGAGGGTCCTCCCCATAGTTTTTTCTTGCTATTACTTTGTATGACTTTTTTCACACTAAAAAAAAGGCTCACAGTTGAGGGGGAAAGGCTCATAGTTGAAAAGTAAATTTGGATTGTTTCAGTGGTGAACTGAATTCCGCAATGTTTCACCAGTGGCCTGGATCAATTCTGCACAGCTAAGGTTCCACTAATTCCCTTTGGCATTTGATCACCAATAGGTTCCCAGCCTGTGAAGGGAACTCATGTTCCCACAGTGGGAACATGAGTTCAGGCATTTGTAGGTCAGGCATTTGAAAAAGGATATCCAGGGTTGGATTTCCTACAGAAATAGGGGGAGAGTATTTTTATTTTATTTTATTTTTATTTTTATTGGTTACCCATTAGGTTTTGATTCTAATAGTGCTACTAACAGGCTTAAAAAGTTGCTAGTATTTTTTCCCCCTATTTTTTTCTTGATCTTTGATCAAGAGTGGAGAGGGATTTTTTTTTTACTTGTTTCATCTTATTTTTCTTTCTCCAAAGAATTTGATACTTAGGCCATTTCCACACAGAGTTTTTTAAACGGGGCAGAGCGTCCTCCAGGGAGGACATCTGCACCTGGGACCAGACTGGGTCGGACCTACTGAATGTAGATCCACAGTCCAGCCTGCTCCCGAACGGCCCCAACTGGTCGTCCAGCGTGCTTTTGAAAGACCGCTAAAAACAGGTCTTTCAAAAGCACAGAGCGCACCACTGCGAGCCTGCTCCCATATGCAGATTTGCAGGCTTGCATTGGTGCGAGCTTGTGATCTGCCGGGGGCGGGCTTTAGGCTGGTGAGCTTCAGCAGTTGGTTGAGACTCTCGACCAACCGGAAGCTGCCATTTTCATCCCTGGAGCAGTGCGGAACAGAGGCCATGGACTGCTCCGGAGAAGCGTGGACCGGACCAGGGAGCCCAAAAGTCCGGTGAGTAGCGCCACGGGGCGATTCCCTCACCCCGTGCGGAAATGGCCTTAATTCTGTGGTAAGTTAATTTTCAACAATTGATTCAGAGATGAAAAAAGTTTAGCAAAAGGTGACATTAATCTTCGACCATCTAGAGAATAAAAGAGATATCATACTCTTCCTATTGAACAAAACTTAACTGGTACTTTAATAAACATCTTGCTGTCGCTTACTTGCTCACTGTCACCATTCACTTTCTGACCCTTCTCTGGATAGAAGGGAGACTCCAAAAGGGATGTGAGAAGGCAAAACAGCTTAGGAACATTAGAAATGATTTGGAATGTGAAAACTAACCAGGTCTCAGTGGCTTCTCTATAATTGCTTTCTTGCTAGAGTGCAAGACAGAATTTCAGTTCACTGAGTAACTGAACTGATAAGACTCAGAGCCATGGGAGACTGTTATTGAAATAGCATTCTGTGTATATACAGATTTGGGAAATTATCCACTTCTGAGTTAAGTCAAGCTGGATTCCCTTGGTCAATATAAATGATGTATTTAAACCAATGTGGCCTAAAGTTTCTTGATCTACTATAGGGTATGTATCAAGTCACCTGTTGACTTATGGTGACCCCATGAATTTCATAGGGTTTTCTCAGACAAGGAATACTCAGAGGTGCTTTTGCCAGTTCCTTCCTCTGAAATATAGTCTCCAGCACCTGGTATTCATCGGCTGTCTTCCATTCAAGTACTAACCAGGGCTTACCTTGCTTAGCTTATAATATTAGACAGGATCTGGCACTTTTCAGGTATTTAGACTTCTTTCTCGATCGACTCAGGTGCTTCTTTTTCAAACAGAGAAAGTAATATTCCAAATGGGTCAAGGTCAATGTAACTTTGCTGATTTCATAGCATTTCACTGCACTGTGTTGCACTCATTTGTTGGACTTCGGTGTTTCTTTATCTGAATGACATCCTCTATGCAACTGAGGTTGATGCCTGACGTGTCATGTTTAGTGATGCCATCAGATCTCCAGGCTATAGCCCTTAAATCACAGTGCCTTGGTTACTCCTGACCTGTCAATCCTAATTTTTAAAATAACGTTTCCAAGGACTAGTGTTTTCTACAGAAAAATCTGTGATTTTACAGTTTATGCCTTTTGTTTGCAAAGCTTGTCACACTTAGATATCCTAGTGAGAGCACTTGAGCTGGTGAGCTAGTGAACTGGGTCACGATGCACAACATGAGTTCTGTTTTATTTAACAGAGCTCAACATTTTTGGAGAACCTTGAATGGGTTGTCCTGTAGAAGTTGGTTGTATAAAGCATGATCATTGCTCTGTCTGAGAAGCTGATTCATCAAATAAAATTAACTAAAGGACTCACTAAACACATAGCCTTTAAAGAAATATGGCATCTATTTATTGTTTATTCCAATGGCAGTAAAGTCACAGTTTTGGAGATCTTCTTTTTAACTTTTCTTCATGAATTTCATAGGACTTTCTTAGTCTAAAACAGAGCTTTCCAAACTTTTAATGCTGGTGACACACTTTTTAGACATGTATTATTTTGTGACACAGTAATTCATATAAGTAATTCAGTAAGTGGAGGCAGCCCCTTCACCCAAGCCTGGCCTGCTGCCGCTGCCACTGCCCTCACCAGGGTCTTTCTCGGCCCAGGGTGGCAGTGGCATACCTACACACTGCAGCCAACACACTAACATGTTGCGACACACAGTTTGGAAAGCTCTGGTCTAAAATATAGCCTACAGCACCTGGTGTTCATTGGTGGTCTCCCATCCTGGTACTAACCAAGGATGATCCTGCTTAGCTTTCAAGATCAGATGGGCATTATGTCAAGGAAGTATTTTGTTTAGCTCTATTCATGTTCTTGTAGTACCTATGTAAGTGATATGTTTACAAGCTTTTCTTTGTTAGAAATTTATGTATAATTGTTTTGATGTGTGCTTTCAAGTTATTTCTGACTTGTGGCAATCTTAAGGCAAGTCCATCACAAAGCTTTCTTGGCAAGATTTGTTCAGAGGGGGGGGTTGCCTTTGCCTTCTTCTGAGGCTGAGAGAGTATGATTTGCCCAAGGTCACCCAGTGGTTTCTATGGCTGATTCAAACCCTGGTCTCCAGAGCTGTAGTCCAGCACTGAAATCACTACATCAAACTGGCTCTCTTATGTATTAGATGGTCTTGGAAATCTTTAATAAAAAATATTTTTTAAAAAAGATAAGCCTCATTTATTTGAATTATAGTTAGCCATGTTCTTAACTCTTTTAAGATATAGTTAGAGACACAAAAATGTTTAGCTTTGGTTAGTGGTAAGACATGAGTAGAGTGGCTGAAACTCAGTCTCTATAGGCAATCAATTCAATAGCGGTTTTGGAATGAACCTTTAGCCAGATGTTATTTGTTATGTAAAAATGAGAAAGGCTGCACTTGACTTGCTGGCATTTCTTCTGAAGGCCAAATGACATAATATCTTTGGTTCATTGCTGAATACAGAGAGTTTATTTTCCAAATTGCCCAGAAGACCTTATTGATCCAGATCAGAACCTTAGTTTGATGCACCAGGAAGGGTCTACCACATACCTATAGGATGCATCACATTTAGTATCTCAGACCACTGGTTTAGTTCTGAAATGGCAACGTGATAGCTAATACTCAGGCATAATGATGCTGGAGTAACAGTTTTCTGCACCCTTCTGCCTTCAGCAGATGAGTAAGCAATATTGCCACCAGTGTTCCTTCCACCCTACAGTGTCCTTGGCCACTCCCTTTCCCCGCTTTCACCCCAACCTACCACCCCGAATTGTCTTTTTTTTCCCCTTTGGAAGCTGTGCTAGTGTAGCACTGTTGTAACCACACTACTCTTTTTTTTACCTTTTTTTTTTTTTTACTCTTGCATTTTTATGCTGTAATGCTTAAAAATGTATTTTAAAAAAAGTTTTAACTCAAAGGAGAACTTTCAAATAAACACGAAAAGGTGATAGATTTTGAAGTTACCATACTATGGGCGCCAGGAAGGGAGGGGCAATCTGGGCACGCCCACGCCCCACCCACTGCTGGATCTGTGACAACAGGAAGCACTATCAAATGCTATTACAGTACTGCACTGAGCCAGCTGAGGGCATTGAAGCACTAAAGGAGGTGCTTGACAGATTTTTTTCTGGAAATAGTATAAGGCACTTTGACAACACTTGGGGATGGGATACAGCTGGATAGTACGATGTTGTGTGGTAGCGTGACTCCTGGACTGGTAACAACCCACTGCTGTAGCATTATAGCAAAATCATGAGAAAATGTTAAGAGTCAACGCAGTGGAGGGATCTGCCCTCCAAGGTTTCCTGGGAGGCTAATGTAGCCCCCTAGCCTTCCATAGTTTTCCATCCCAGTCTAGATTATGAAAATTGTTGTCCAAAATGTAACACTTTGTAGTTCTATGTTCAGTGACATATATACCTTTCCCAGTATACCCTAAAAATATTTGCCAAGTGCCTCCATGGAGACTTTCATTGCAAACAGGAACTTAACTGAGGTGAGTTCCTGTCTTAACTTTGTACATTTTGAGAGCTAAAATAATGTGATGGTTATAAAGGTGATGTTTACAAAGTCCTCATTTCAGATCTTACCTTTACCACAAGCCCACTTCAAATGCCTGTAGAAAAATCTACATTTTCTCAGACTCCCCGTTACTAGTTGGAATGTGGAAATAGCCATATATGCTTAATTTTACAAACCTGTGAAGTGTTTTGAATTCAGCTAATGGCCTATTTGTAAATACAGCCAACCTTAAGTTGAAATTAGAGCTCTGCTGTGTTCTCTCCCACAATGCATTTAACGTGTCAGCAATCCAAAGTGGTATTTCTTTGTTCCAAAATCCAGGAAGAGGTCACTTCCACTTTGTTCCTATTAAAAAGACTTGAGCTCTGTGAGAAACAGACCCATCAAAGCAGCTTTTTTTCATTTGTGTTCAACACCTTGTTTGATTTGTTGTCTTTTTTTTGCCTAACAGTTGGTGTTCCTGGTTTTCTTTTCAAGAAAAGGGAGACGTGATGAGAACAGGGTGTGCAGCAGTTCTCCCACCATACATTGTAAATGTTTCTGGCCACTTCTGAGCCTGCAGTGTCAATAAAAACCTAGGCCCTTTCCACACCCTACCTTCTTGCAGCAGCATCCAGTGGTGATCTTGGCAGCAACTCTGTCAGGAAGGGAGCACGACAGCAGCACTCCCCTCCACACGGGACCGGCTCCCTGTGGAAGGGAGCATGATGGCTACACCACTTCCGTCCACAGTGCAGCTAGATGTTTTCCCAGGTTATGCTGGGCAGGAAGAGCTACCATCACACTTCCTGTCCTTTCGCAGGTCAGGTAAGTCCAGGATGGCAGTACGATTGCAGGTCATTGATGGGGGAAACCCGTCAATGATTTATCTGTGATTGCACCACCTGGGGACAGGAGAAGAACAGGACAGCAATGACATCATGCAGAACCATTGTCATGGTCCCATCTTTCTTCCATCTCCATGGTGGGTTCGGAGGGTAGTGCAGAAAGGACCCTGGAGATTTCAATACAACATAATACATCCAATATGGAGAGCACTGATAGTGTAACAGCAAGTAATAGGAAAGTTAATGAAAAAGGTCCCCCACTTGTCTCTGTTTGAAATAGGCTCCCCATTTGTGACTACCCAGACTACTCTTCCCCAAGCTGGTCCCTTGGTTTGGACTACATTTACCTTACCAGCATGGTCAGTGGTAAGGAATTATGGGAGATATAGTCCAAAACATTTGGGTGCCAAGTTAGGAAAACTGACCTACATTGTGTTTATTTTTCCTACAGTACTCTGTGTGACGTTTTTCTGGGATCAAATTGTCCAACAATTCAATGTGGCAGGAAACCTTTTCACCTTCTTTTTTAAGAAATCAAGGATTGAGGAGACTGTTACTCAGCTATATTTTGCTGCAATATACTAATTATAATTGCCAACTATTTCACAAGTCAGAGCATACTCGGAACCCATAAGGCTGAACAAGAACAGTTGTTTCAATTAATAAAGATGAGAAGCACAATGGAAGGCAAAGCCAAGAAGGCAGGCTGTCAGTGAAAGTTAGGTAAGCCATGCAGGGGAGTGGGATGGTGCTGGTGTCATATGTTAGCTTGACCTTCACCAGACTTCTCAAATCAAAGAATGAAAGCAGGTTTCTGAACAGTCATAGCCTCGGATTAACCTCGCGTAACAGATATCCAAAGTGTCACTGCTCATAAAGGAGGCCCTTGGTTTTCCAAGCCCAGATATAACTCTGCATATATTTTAGAATATTGTAAAAGCTAGATATCACATCATTAAGCCAGCTGGCAGTCTCCTAAGTCAACATATTGGACAAAAGACTGGAAGTACCACTTTTGGAAGTACCAAGCAGCAGCCCTATTCCAGAACAGCCCTGCCATGTTTCTGTATCTCACTCTTTTATTTAGCTGCATTTGTGGGCTTAAGGCTGACGAGTAAAGTGATGGAACCTAGCTACATGGGTTCTTGGTTTGCCAAAATATAATAATTCATTTTATACTATCAGAGCTTGGAAATATCCAATGCTGGTTAGAGGATTCTGGAAGTTGCAGTCCAAAAAGTAAATATGCTCTGCATATTGTAGGGGAATAATTTAGCTAGAACCAACTGTGGAAACTCATAGTTCCTTTGCTAAGCCTGACTTCCTAGACAGAAATCTGCTTGAAGTAACTGATTTGGTTACATTTGTAATCAGAGAAATGTCATACTTGCTGTGTTCTTAGTGAGTGACATTTAATTTCAAAGGTACCCTAAGATCAATTAGGCATTCTACATGGAGCTAAACTGGAGATAATAAAAATGCTTTCCACAATACTGGAAATGCTAGTAATAGCCACATTAGGATGAGCTGATCAGTACTTACCATATAAATTTGTGACTATGTAACAGGATCAATGTGTATTGAGTTCAGTTTGGAGAATGTTATTATCAGAGCTTGGACAAGTTTATGTTTTCTTTAGGGAGCTGTAGTTCAAAAAGTACTTTTATCAAGCCCTGGTTATTCTCTTGACAAAAAGCAGGTTAAATTAGGAGTGTGCAGTCCTGTAATGTGTTTTGTTTAGTTGTATAAAAGGATGTGGTGTGTTGAAAATTATATGAGCATAGTTGCTGTTTTCCTGTCCCATGAAATGCAGTACAGAAAATCCTTCTCTAATCAGTACGTATGTGTTCATGCACTGAGGAGCTATTGGTTATTCTGTATTAGTCTGGAAATGAACAAACCAACTTCTTATTGTGGATATCTGAAGAACAGCAGAGCTTTAGTAGCCCATGGACTTAAGGAGGGGCTCTACTGAATGAAGGGACTCTAGACAAGGTATACTCCAGGGCCTTTCATCACTCACTTGCCACCTATGTGTCACCAGCTTGCCAGCAAGCATAGCAGTCAGGAGTGGGTGGCAGTGAGCAACTGTCCCTGGTTTGACTCTCTCTGTCCCTTCCAGAATAAGCTGTTTCCCTTCTCAACCCTAGCCACAATCCAAACAAAAATCAGGAGTCCTATCAGGGTCAATCTCCTCTCCCCAGCATGAATTTTGGTCTTTTTCAAGTTTGGGAAAATCCCACCACTACTAAATGACACACAAAAAATGAAGATATAGCTGCATTCTACACTTTTAACATAATGAGAATTTTATTTTGAGAAGGAAATCAGATGAGGATATTGTCATGCTGTAGAGCAGGTGTGAGCTACATATTGCCCCCAACTTCTGTTTTTGGTCTCTACTTGGCTGGTTTAAGGCCACAACAGGCTTTTTTTAAAGGACATTGATGGGTCAAAAAAGAGCCCAGGGAGGCAAAAAGCATGCCAAAATTGCATTCCATCCTCCCTAAGAGGTGCAGTACAGTTTTTAGTAAAATTAAAATGTCTGTAAAAGATACACACACAAACTATATATGGGGGTACAGCTCCCAAGGTTCTGTGGGAGGCCAATGCAGCCTCCAGACCTCTAGCAGTTGTCCACCCCTGCTCTGAGGGTTGTTTGTACCCAGTTCATCCTGCTTGCTTTCTGGCATTCCAAACTCCACTCCTGAAGTGATATATTAAAACAGCACCAATGCAATGCCATTTCTTGGTTTGTTTTCTACTGCTTCCAGGGGGTACATGTTGGGGTACATGTTATTGATGTTGTCTGTAATGATGAGGTGATTATGGCGATCTCCCTCTTGTACCAGCCTTACCTCCTCATTCAGCACCATGATGTCCAGGTAGCCTAACCATCTGATAAAATCTGCTCCAATGGAGTGATGAGGTGGGGGCATAATGGTACCTGTGTGATCCTCAGCTCACAGCATCTGCAAGTCACATGACTAAAGATATAAAAAAATAAGACACTTAGGTAATGGAGATCAGAAAATGAAATGGGAGCGGGCATCCAGTTAATGAGTTATGATAGCACAAGTTTAACTTACATTATCATAACACATTTTTTTTGGTCATTGTGGAGGTAGGAATTGTTTACCAACTACACAATGACTAAAATCCCTCCCAAACCCAACTTTTATGTGACATGGCCCCCTCATAACATGGCTTACAGGAAAATAGCTGGATACCTCTATTGTTGCTTAAAAGGGGGTTGGGGAGTCTGTCAGATATATATCTTCCAGTGTGTCTTCTAATAGCAGAAACCGCACATCTGCTTGCATGTACCACCAAAGGCCATCCCATTCTCTGATCCACAGACCATTCTGCTTCCTTCTTTGCTTTCCCTTTTCTCTGTCTCTTGCTTCCATGTTGATCTTCAGTCTGCACAAAAGAAAAGTGAAATAAAACTAAGACCTCCTTTCCTGCAGATATACTGTCAGGGAAACTGAATCTGCCATAACTTTTCCTCCATGAGTATCTCTTGACAATCTGCTGCACTTGCACACCTATAAAAATCCCATGCAATTTAAAAGGTAAACAAAAAGAAAACCCTTTTTTACTTTTGCCCTTACGTCTGGTCTTTTTTGCAAGGTGCTTTGTAGTATTCCATTCCTGAGACCTGTTTACTGTAGATCTGAATTCCAGTTTCTCCTCTGTATACGCCTGTGACATGAACACAGCAATTCTTGTTGATTTAACTTTCACTGATGCAAACACTGGCATCCTAGAGCTCAAGAAGCAAGCACGAAGACAGACCTGTTTTGTGCATGCAGGAAGAGATGAAACAAATCCACTGTAAGGAATAAACGTCAAAGTCCAGAAGAGTCTGCTGAGAAAATGGTGAAGTATTTTCTGCAAACTTTATCACCAACAAAATGCCCACAGTTCCACACACCTGCTTACGAGGAAGGAATGCCTTTTACCCTATAAGTCTTAGATCTCTTTCAACTACACACTTTGATGCTACTTTAACTGCCGTGGCTTCATCCTATGGAAGTCTGATTTTTGCTGTTCTGTGAGGCCTTTATGATTTTCTGCCAGAGAGCTGTAGTACTTCACCCAACTACAAATCCTAGGATTCTGTAGGATGTAGCCAAGTCAGTTAAAGTGGAATCACAGTGCTATGACTGTGTAGTGCAAAGAAACTCAGAGTTTAAGCCTTAGACTCTAAAGAGTAGGAATCTTAGCTGCCTTTGTGATGATCTGAAGATCGGAAAAGACAGAAAGTTTTAAGCCTGTTGCTTCTTTCCCTATCAAACCTCAGTCCAAGCAAGGCAAAAATCTGCATCTCCTTCTGTTTTTCTCTGCTTGCTTACGGAAAGAGGGAAGAGGAATTTCCTCACTCGCAAAAAAATAGATAGATAGATAGATAGATAGATAGATAGATAGATAGACAGACAGATAGAGGCACAGGGAGAACAGTGAAAAATGTGTTCCCCTTGATACTCAGAATGTAGTAGATTGTCTACAGGAAAAAGGGTGTAAGGAAAGTAAACAGTGGCTATTAGTATCCCTGAGGGGGAAGTGCACGAGTGACCTTAATTTTGTAGAGAGCATGGTATTGATTACATTTGGATCAGAAACTCAGGAGCAGAAGTTGTGCTTTGTATAAATCTATAAAGCACAGCCACTGGGCCAAGATGTACATGAGGCTGAACTGGAAAATCATTACTTTATTAGGGGGGAAAATACAGGAGTTCATCTATATGCTTCTGTGTTTTCAGGAAACATGAACAAGAAAAAGAATCAGTGGGGTTTCGTGCTTTTGCTGTTGCACAAGAACTATGAGAGGCCAGGGTTCCAATCCCGATTCAGCCATGGGTGACCCTAAGGGAGAGAGTCATGCCCTCTCTCAGACTTAAGAGGAAGACAATGACAAATTTCCTTTGAATAATTTTGCCAAGAAGACCCTATGATTGTGTCCCCATATATCAGAGTTAACTTGAAGGCACATAATAACAATGAAAAATTTGAATTAAGAGGGTTGGTTCTGGTCAAAGAGGCTCATATTGGGCTTTTCTGCATTATACTGTTATAGTGTTATTTACTCCACTTTCAACATTCTATGGAATTCTGGGGTTTGTAGTTTAAGGAAGGGCATTTAGAGTTCTCAGCCAGAGAGTTATTTGGTCTCAGTAAACTACAAACCCCAGAATTCCATGTTGGATGTTAAAAGTGGAATAATAGCACTATAACAGTGTAGTGCAGAAAGGCCATTGTTTCAAGTTCAAGGTAGAAAATAATTTACATTGGGTGAAAACTAGGATGTTGTCTTGAGTACCTGTCTTGGTTAGCTTATGTGCCATAGATTGGCTCATTAATTTTAACATGCTTTATCTACTTTCCCAATGATTTTTCTCTCTCAAGCTAGCTCCAGATGATGGCAAGATGAACTTGTCTTCAGAAAGTAACTATCTGTGCCTAATACTAACACGCGTAGACTTGTGTCTATCCAAAATTGTGTTCCATCTGTCAGAATTTTAGAGGAAGTCAGGCAGATTCTTGTTTCATTTTGGACTGTCACATCAAGAATTCTGGGATTTGCAGTTTAGGGAAGGGTATTTAGAATTTTCAGCCAGAGGACTTTATTACCTCACCAAACTACAAATCCCAGCATTCCATAGGATGGAGCCATAGTAGTTAAAGTGGAATCATAATGCTATAATTGTATAGTGGGAAAAAGCTCCAAGGGCTCAACTTCAACAACTCAGCATGAACTTCTAAGCCTACGAGGAGTGTTCAAAAAGTCCATGGTAGTGGCTATGTTGCATTTTCTGTGCAACATCCACAAGCAATCTCTGGGGTTGTTGTCTTCCTGGAGAAATTCTGGGGAGAAAGCAATCAGCAAAGCAGGAGCCAGCTCCATAAAAGCTGTGTTGATAGTGGTACTAAAGTTGTAACTGGAGCAGAGCTTTAATAAATAATCCAAACTGTTTTACCCCTATAGCTCATCTTTCCTGCTTACTGAAATGTTCAAAATGTGCTCTTGTCTGCTACCTGGGCTCTTGGAGTCATTTTTCTCCATTACTTGGTGGTAAATGTAAGAAACTGCCTTTGTGAATCAGTTTTCTAAACACAGCTAGGATATCAAGAGTAGAGCTAAAAAGTATTATGTTGTTCATCTCTTAATTCTATTATCTTATGTCTCAAATGGACACATTTCAAACATTATTCTTCCTTCCAGTGAAACTATTACCGTATAGAGTTTATATTGGATGCCCTTGTTTGTCTGGAGTAGCACTTCCCTGCGATATTTGTGTAAGAAAGGATAATTCTTGGTGTGTTAGTTTGATATGAGATTATTTTTATCTTTTCTTTTCAACATGAAATGCCAGTGTACAGAAAGTGCACTCTACTTAATTCCTACCCTTTCAGGTAGGATTAAATCTAATGTCAGTTTAATATCTGATACATCCTGCGTGCTAGGAGTAAAGAGGGAGAAAGTGTTGAGGGAAAAATAATAGAAGCTCTATCCTTCCCAACTGGAAGTGCTAGTTGCTTGTTATTATAACCAAATACATATGATTGCAATTAGTAAGCCAGAGCACAATACAATACTCCTACATCTTTGCTACATGGAATATGACAGTATGCAGAGGCAAATTACAAATCACATTTACAACAATGAAATGCTCTGTTTTTACAACCTCATAATACACTCTCTGAGGATGGAAACAAATATTTAATATAGACCAAAAACCTTAGAAATGATAAGGTTCAGAGAGATCTTTCAAAACATGCAGTGACTGAAGTATTAATGTCATTAAATTATTTACCAGCGTCGTGTCCCAGTTCATCTAGTGGTAGAAAGCTTCAGTAGGTTTAGTTTCTTTACTGTAAAGTTCCAAGAAGTTTACCTTATTTTGTAATAATGTAATATTTTGTAATATTTATTTGCATTTGCTTTTATTTACAAACTAGCATATTTACCCGGTGTTGCCTGGGATTTATTTTCTCACAGGTAATACTTGTTAGAAGTATTAGGAGACTTTCTAGGTCTTATCTCCATAGCAAGCAGCCTGAGCTCTCTGGCTGAGAATTCTGAAGGCTCCTCCCTGAATTGCCAGCCCCAGGATTCCATAAAATCTTCACAGCCAACCAATCGTATGAGGTCTTTCCACCTCACACGGCCAATCATATGGGGTCTTCACCTGGCTGACATGGACAAAAAGACAAGCTCACTCACAAACTTTGACTGTTATATAGTAGATATACAGGATGAGCTCTCCAGGAGACGTTGTTCCCACATCAGGTCTTCCAGGGCCTGCCCTTTAAGACGTTCCAGAGCCCAGACTGTTTCCACCTGCAACAATGACCTGCTACCCTTTTCTACAACAACAAATGTTTCTGGTTACCCCAAAACAATTACTCATATCTCTTTTTCATACAGTATATACCCTCCAACATTTCATGGATTAAAATTAGGACATGCATAGCCAAGCAGCATCAGAGTGTGGTCAAGATGGCAAAAGTTATTAGTGAAGAAGAACAGACAGGCTAGGGAGAGGCTGCAGCAGTTTGCTTTTGCCTGAGCATAGTGGAAAGGCAGGATTGAGTCCCCTTCTCTCCCCTTCTGCTGAATTAATTGAGCACAAATTACTGCAAATTTGGAATTCAGCTAGCAGCAATTGAAGTAAGCAGAGAACAAAGGGGGAAAGTGAGAGGAGGAGAGAGAAACCAGACCATTCTAAAAGCAGCTGAAAAACTAAAATGTCAGAGGGTTAGGTGGGACTACTGTCCCTGTCAAATCTGGACAGTTGGAGGTTATGATACAGGCCCTTGCGTCACCACCTTCCATGGCTGGCCAGCAGAAGACATGGGGTCTGAGAGTGAGGAGGAAGTAATCACTTTTCCAGCTTATCTCCTAAGCCGTTCCTAAGACCATGGGTTGAAAGCCATTAGCCCAGTCTCCCTGTCAGAGGGAATCTGCCAGGGTAAATTTGTCCAGCTTGGCAGTGCTCCTTTAATGATCACATAATTATCGGATTCTAAGGGCTCAAGGATGTCATACAACCCAATCTCCCAAGCCTGAAATATATATATTCAAAGTGTGTCAGTAGCTTAACTGATCATTATGTCATGAGAATTGATTATCTTTGTGTGTGAAATGAATGCCCTTTGGGCATCTTTTTCCTCCCCTAATAATGCATTACATGAGGAAAAAACAAGCTTCCTCATCCACTCACCCTCTCTTATCTATGAGCCTGAAGTCATAATATAATAGAAGCTAATGAATGAGCAAAGGAAGAAAGGCAGGCAGGCCAAAAATAAATTAAAAATGGTCATTTAGAAGGACACTAACATAGACCAACCCCCCTCTCTCTCTGTGTTCTCATAAATTTTCTTTTCCAGGTGTGTTAGGAAGTGTCTTTGAGGTACATTACTTTCACATGATGCGGCAATGATTTTAAGCATGTCTCACTTCCACTTAACTTTGGCAGGAGGATTTATTTTTTTAATTGTACATACTCATCTGTAAGTTGATTTTGTGGATAAGTTGGGGACAAGTTTTGGACACAAAATTACAGAATTTGCTATGACCCATAGATAAGTCAAGGTTAAAACATATAGCACATCAATAGTGATGGGCATGTTCTTAGTCCTGTGCCTGATCACCTACCCCACACATCACACATCCACAGTTTAATTCCTCACCCGTTCAGCCTTTAAGGTGAACACAAACAGTTATACCTGCTGGCTTTTTAAGTTGTTTGTCTTGAGGCATGCAGAGGCAAGCTCTAGGGGCCTTTTCGGCAGCCTCAACTTTCTCCTTCCCTCTCCACCAAGCTGGGCAGGCCAGCTTCAGCTCATATCTTCAAATTGCCTGTCAACTCATGGCAATCCTAAGATTTTTCCTAGGGTTTTCTTAGGCAAGGAACACTTCTCAGAGGTAGTATGTCACTGCTTTCCTCTGAATACAGCCTACAGCACCTAGTCCTTCCCTCCAAGTACTAACTAGGCCTGACTCTCCTCAGCTTCCAAGATCAGATCTGGTGCCTTCAGCATATTTAGGCAATTTATTAGATTCCTCCTCCTCAGATTCAAGCCACTTAACAATAAAATGAATGAGTAGAAGTTTAAAAATAATTAAAACAAACAGTTTTAAAAGCAAGCGGCCAATTTGCCCAGTTTAACTGCCACAGTCTTTTCTGAATAAAAAGATCTTTGCCTGGCGGTGGAAGGACAAAAAGGAAGGGAGTTAGCTTAGCCCTCTTGTGGTAGGGATTTCCAAATCATGGGAGCATCCACTGAGAAAGTCCTCTTCAGTACATTACTTCACTAATACATTGTCAAAGAAGATGTTACCAGAAGGAAGCTACGCAATAGAGATGCCATTATAGTCTACAGTGCTGTACATCTCCTGCAGCACACACTATTCTCATCTTGGCAAATCCTTGTCTGTGTAAACGATACCTCATCAACAGCACCGCTCCACTGAAGTCAGTGCTTTAAACTACTGCCGCACTCCAGACAGCCTAAATAACATCTGTCTATCTGATGCTGGAAAAACAAGTTAAAAGGAATCTTAAAGTTTGTTAAGGTGCAGGGGAAATCCATCTTGCAGGAAGGGGTTTGTTATAATTGCTAAAGGGAGAGAACTGCTTTGATAAATAATAGAAGCCGGGCTTAATCACTGAATCTTTTCTTCTTCTTTGCACCTAGAGCTACAGAAAGGCAAAGGCTGTCCTCAAAGAGACACAGAAAATCAAACAGCCATCAGAGCCAATTGCTTTTCCTTTTGGTTGGCCTAAAATATGCACATCATGTGTCTCACCTGGAGGGAACTAAAGGCCAATGTTTGAAAGGAACAAGTTAGTTAATAGTAGTGCAATTAGTTAATTTTAAACTCTGAACTTAATGACCTGATGAGGCTGGGTGTGAGCTCTATAGTCATTAATATGCGTTCCTTCACTTACTTCAGAATACACCAAACCAGTCCTGCTGCCCCTTAGTCGATACACCACAGAGTCAATAATACAGCTGGCAATTAGAACTGTACAGCAACGACTTCATTTTCTCTTGATGTAGAACACTGCCACTCTGCAAGCTTGACGAGTCACCACGTATTGTATCAGAGATATCTATAGGATGAACACAGCACACCAACTGTTCAAAAAAAGTGGCTAGGAATGGACAGAAAGCTTCAGTGACCAAGAGTGGCCCAACCATAGGTCTAATATGTCCTCAGAGTTTGGAATATGTGGTTTGAAAACTAATTTGATGATATTAAATATTAGAAATTGGAAAATTAATTCATTGCCATCAACACTTACCAGTGAATTTGTTTAATTGAATGTTTTCCATTAATGTGATTTTTAAAATATTTGTTTCCAAAGTCATTAAGATTTACATGGAACAGCATAGAGGTTGCCACCATAGAACTCTAAGGTATTATTTTGTTATTGGCATCTTCAAAAATGCTTTTTGGCATGTTAAAGATGCTTTTCTCCAACCTGTAAATGGATGACGACGATGACGATGACGACGACGACGATGATTGCCCATAATACAATTTTTCCTTAGGATGTTGGGAATCCAATGTGTCTTTAGAAACTGTCAGGTTGGGAAAAACTGTCCTTTAGTATGGGATGTCACACTACATGTTCAGTTTTCTTACTGATCTGCATCTGTCCTCTTTTTTTGTCTGCCCTACTGGTCCTCCCTACCTGGTTTTCAAATCCTTTCAAGCCTCTAGACTTCCTCTCTCAAATTTTTTCCCCACCAAAGAAAATTTCTGTTCCTGGAAGCCTCCAGCAGTAACAATTCTGTTCTAAAGCAAGGTATGGAGTTTTGTATTACTGTACTTCCCACCAGCTAGAAGTGACAGGTGGGAAGAGCAGAGGTGAAAAAACATCCTTAATGTTTATATCAAAGATACAGTTTATATCACAGAGGGGTCAGGATATGTAGACAAGGAGGGAGGATACTTTTGGCCATGCAAACTATCTAAGCCTATTACTACTGCCCCCTCTGAGGCATTCTTCAGTGCTAAGTGCTGTTGCAATTCTAACAACAACAACAACAGCAACAACAACAACCAGCAGCAGCCTGTGGCAGTTCCCAAGATGACCTCTGGTCCTGCTGAAGCTTCCCACGCTTGGAATAGGTCTCTTTCAAGCAATAGAACTATAGCATGGCTACATTCTATGGAATCCTAGGTTTTTTTAGTTTGGTGAGTCCCTAGAGCTCTCATGCCACTTCCAGTTTCCAATTTTGTGGCAGAGAATTGTTAAGTACCTCCTGAAGTTTCTAAGTTGAAATCACAGAGTAACTGCCAGAGGATAGCTATACAAAACATAAGGCTTAGAAAACCCTTTAAAGAAGACACAGCAAGCTGGTAAGCAGTTTCTTGAGAGTCAACTGCAGAAGTAGGACAAATTAGTGCTATACTATAGTCTGTACATGGATGATTACTGGAGAGTAAAACTTTTCAGGTGGGAAAAAAAAGCACTTGATGCCTACTCTGTTTTCTTTTCAGTGCCAGAAAAATACATTTTCGTTCCCTTAGACATAAAAGGACCAGGACCAAGAGCAACAAGGAGCTGCAAACTACAATGAATAATTACTGCTGTTTCTGTCTGATAAACTGTGTTAGTGTTGAAGAAAGTACATCTGCATTTGAAGCAATACTTCATGAACAACAGTATCCATGCAATATTTTTTCCTTGTTGAAGCTACTTCTTTTTTATTTAACTTACTACCTGCATTCTCCTGCATTTTTTGTCTGTGTTGGGGATGTTTGAAATGTGGCAGTCCTTCCCAGTGTACTCAAATGTAGAATTGATAAAGATGGCTATGTTACTCTCTTTAGCCTTATGGCTCTATTATTTTGTAAGTGAAATCCTTTCTATGGCTTGTCTTGGAATCTTTAGTTACATCTTCTCCCTTTCTGATATAATCATTTTTGTTCAACACTATGAGTGCCTTGATAGTTAGCAATTCAGTGATGCTTGCATGGAAAACCATGGTTGGCTGGCAGAATTTCATGATATTTGAGACAGAAAGCTCCTTGACAGAAAAATGGATATTTAGCAAGATATCACTTTGTCTCTATTTTTAGGGAAGAAAAAATCCTGGCTTTCAAACTGCTGAAATGGAACACTTGTTATATGAAACTATAGGTGAAGGGTTTCAGGATCTGGAAGGACCAACCCAGCCATTCTGAGGCCATTTCCGCACTAGCCTGTTATAGCGTTATGATTCCACTGGGGGGGCTGGCCCCTCCCGAAACTGCAGACCCCGGTGTTACTGCATTTGCTAGCCCGCATTTGGGGATGTTAGATATCATTTTGATATCAGTAATTTGGCTTTCTTCCACCACCCCTCTCCACGTGTTTGTGAGGCCCCCGGACAAGCACAGAACTAGGCTCGGCCACTAAATGCTGCAATATCCCAACAGGCAGGCCAAAAATAGCCAGATCACCGCTTTAGGAGACCTCTCTGCAAACACCCTCATTATGTATGCACGCTGCTTACAAAGAACTCCCTGCCCCAAGCAGGCAACTTGGCAAGCTGAATACTCAACTGTCAAGCGTCACGCATTTGCATACTGCATACTTCTTTGCCAGTTCGGACCTAACTCAATCATGCTAAATTTTGACCTTTCCAAAGCTTTGTCTCGCGCCCGAAACTCATTGTTTTCCCCAAGTACGGAATAGCCTGCAGTTACATTTCTCCCTATAAAACCTCCCGATTCTGGGACCTTCCTCGGATTGCTCCCCAGTTCCATCCCACCTTGCTGCCGCTTTGCTTGACGAGCCTTCCCCTCAGTTCCAGTAGCTGAAACAGCGCAACTTCGGACCTTCACAGTGACCTCTCCGGGCTTCAGGACAGGTGTCGTATCACCCAATTCAACAATCCCTCTCAAAAGCCCTCTATACCACTCCAACCTTTATTTTCTATAGTTATCTGAGTGCGTGTGTTGCATACACTGTTTGTCTGTATTTAATAAAAATCTCAATTACTCTTAAACTCTGGTGTGTTCCTTGGCTTGGCCTGACCCCGTAGATTCCACTGCATTGCCCTGCCTCTCACATTGCTAACTTATGCTCTAGCTAATTTTCCCAAACTTAGTTAATTGAGAGCGCATATAGGTGTCCCTCTCAGGACCCCCAGTAATCAGGGTAACACCAGGATTCCATAGGACGTTGCAAGTGGAATCACAGCACTATAACAGGCTAGTGCGGAAATGGCCTGAGTGTCATGACCCATTTTTAGATTGAAACTCAGGCTCGGGAGAGTGAACCTTATCAGGGTGTATTTTCCAACTCCTGTCCAATTTTTCCTCAACATGTCATCAAAATGGCACTTTTGTACTATGTTGTTTTTATTGTATGCCTTCAAGTCGATTCCAGTTTATGGTGTTACAGCACAAGTGCTAATCGGGTGTTATATTTTGCCAAATCTAAGTCCCTGAACCAATGCATTAAGTAAGCTTGCAAAGTACAGAATATAAAGCAAGGTATAATGCTCGAAAGTCTATATGTATAAAACCAACAGCCTAGGCATTGGCTCATTTCAAGCATAAAGGCAACATAACAAAAAAAAAAGGATAAGCTTATAAAAGAAACATAAACAGTGGATTAACGTAGAATAAACTTGAGACAGGGACTACATTAAAAGATTAGTTTGTTGTTGGGTGCCTTATGTTGTTTCCAGCTTATGGCAACCCTAAAGCTAACCTATCATGGATTTTTTCTTGGCAAGATTTGTTCAGAGAGGGTTTGTCTTTGCCTTTGAGGCTGAGGAAGTAGGACTTGTTCAAGATTGCCCAGATGGTTTCTAAAGCTGAATGGGAATTTAAACCCTCATCTCCAAAGGCATAGTCCAACATTCAAAGCACTGCACCACACTGGCTAACACTTATTAATTCTAAGTTTTTTTTTAAAGGAGGAGATAACAAGCCCTTCAAATGACAGGATCACCTAAACAAACCATGCCCCTCATTTTTAAAGAAACCCTTCAGGAAGCCATAGTGCAGATCTAAGAAATTGCCACAAACAGTCCCCCCAAAGAATGGAATGGGTGGGCATGGAGACAACAACTGGAGAAATTCAAGGAGCTACATCACTGGTTCTTAACCTTGAGTCCAGCAATCCCTAGGCGTTCACAGAGCCCTCACAAGCGGTCCACAAAGCCCTGCTGCTGGACACCAACAGCAGCAGCAGCAGTAGGGACACGGCAGCGGGGGGGAATTATGGGTGCTGAAACTGCGCCCTTATTTACAAACAAGGGAGCAGTTTGGGCACACGCATGCATACTCTCACTG